>JAAGNO010013191.1:5205-27275 GCA_033439905.1 Ceryle rudis | reverse complement strand
AATGGGTAAGGTTCCCCCTCCCTCCCTTCTTTCTTTTTGCCTTGCTTAAATTCCATCTCTCTGGCCAATATCTGGTCTAAGGGTAATGAAAGATGAATTAACCCTACCTTGACATTTGGAATAGTGCTCTTCTTTGATCTCTACTTGACTCCCTCGTTTCAGGGTTCTTTCATTGTTCTTTTGGTCTTGCTTCTTATTCAGTAGTTTTGCTGCTTCCTTCTCTGCAAAGTCGGTTATCTGGTCTGTGTATTGGCCGTAAAGCTAGAAAGCAAGAGAGATCAAAAGGAAAAGGAAAGGCAAATGCTCCTTCACAAATAGCATTAAAGGTGAAAACATAGATCTACTAACAGTCCGAGGTGCAGACCCAAACGTATCCAAGCAGGGAGACAGAGACACAGAAACTCTCAGACAGATGCAGCTCATCTTATTTTTATTTTTCCTTTCTGCTTCTCTCTTCCTAATCTCTCCAAAATCCTTTCATCTCCTTTTGTAGGGTACAAGATAAGATCACAGAATATTAATTGCTTTCTAACAAGCTGAGAAAGAGCTGGCTGTGGTATTAAGAGATTGAGTAGGCTTTCTGGAGGTACAAAAGAAGGTCAAAATAGTTCACATGAGGCTGCCACCCTCAGGGCTGTCTTCAGCAGCACTGTAAAACATCTCTGAAGGTTTCAAGAGGTATTACGCTATCAAACAGGCTGCAGGAATGTCCTGCATCTGTTCCTCCTGCTGCCAAGGAATGCTTAAGAGGGCACACAGCCACCCACGGTGCCTGTGGAGGGAAAGAAGCAGCATCGGCTCAGAAATATCACAGGGTCCCGCACTCTTCCTCACATTATTTACCCAAAGCACCATGCAAAGTTCTCACACATCTCCAATTCCTCTGAATTTTCCAACTACTTCATCTACTCTTGGCCTACAGGTACTGATCTTGAAATGCAAGTGGCTCTATGCAGTTCACAACCAGCTACATGCCTTATCGATGACATGTCGTACATGTAGTAAATGTGGCAGTTGTGCTGCCTTGTCAACAATGAGTTCTCCAGGGAGCTTGAAGGATCCTGACTGTGCCCCCGTGTCTGTTTATCAGATTTCCCAAAGAGCAGCTATCCTACCTCACTCCTTCAGAGCATAGGTGGGGAAGGTGTGCATTTGAGAAGCAGAGAAAAAGCCTCTCCTCCTCACATGTCCTTCAATGAACTAGCTTTGGCTTTACTTGTGGTCAGGTTACCACCTGAAGCATGGCCTGTGATCTTGGCACTTTCCACCTGCGAGAAGGTGAGCCTTTATTTCCTCCCCACCACAGTGTCTGCTTCTCTAAGATTTTCTGAGTAGCAGGAGGAGAGTGAGCAATGCTTTGATCAGCAAAATTAGACACCTTGTTTGGAGAATAGGAAGACATGAGAGATATAAAGCATATAAAGCACCATACAGGAGACATTTCTATTTGACAGCTTCATGTCTCCTCCTTTCGAAGAAACACAAGAGATGTTGCTCCTGTTCCCCCGAGACCAAACAGGTGCAGAGACTCATGGAAAGTTTTACACTGGAAGGCACCTTTGGAGGTTTCCAATCCAAGCTTCTGCTCACAGCATGAGAACTCCAAAGCCTGATCAGGCTGCTCAAAACCTTCTCCGGCCAAACCCTAAACATCTCCAAGGGTGGAAAATCCCCAACTTCTCTGAGCACCTGCTTCAGTGCTCGACCAATTCATATTGCTACATAACAAACATGACTGAAGCTCCTAAGTAGTTTATTTATTTGCATATATTCCTCAAGAAACACTTGAACCATGTGCAATTGCTCCTTTTGAAAAGCCTGGTGCTTTTTTTCACAGAATGCACATCTAGGCTTTTTAAATCATCCTGTTCTAAGCCAGCTTACCTGCTCTCTCTTAAACAACTTAATCCTATCCGAACATCTGAAAGTGTTCTTCCATTCATCACTGTATTGGAAGCTGACAAATTTAATGGAATTATTAACCACATGATTATCAACACTAGGCAAATTAAGCTCTGACCCCCACAACACAGACAGGACGGTGAAACACTAGGCTGAAGAACTTCATATACAAGGTAAGCTGTCACATACAGAACCCAGTCCTAGATAGCAGACTGCTCCTTTTTCTCTCACTGTGTCTATTTCAGCCAGAAATGCCAAGGACTAGCAGATTTTAGACAATTGCATCTTCACATCACCTCAGCTAACGTTTCGTTGCCTCTACATGGTCATGAGGGAGGGGTTTATATCAAAAACAACTTCACGTAAACTACGAACGCAAACACGTGCCAAGTATGATGTTCAAATTAGAGTCTCATCTGGCCAAGTGGAACAGCATGACAGCATGAATCAATGGTAAAGATCATCATACTGCTTCTGGCTGTCTGGAGAATGGTGCGTTCAGGGTGTGGAAAAAAGGAGCTGGTCTCCAGTCACAGAAATGAAGGTTCTGTCCTGGAGAATGAGGTTGTCTCTACTCACTTATAGAATGCTTCATACACGTGCTTTACGTCCTCAGGATTATGGCACAATTTAAAATGGTAGGAGACTGTGGGACAGAGATATAATTGGGAAATCAGAGGATGACCTTAAAGCAAAATTAGGTTGGGCAAGAAATATCCACTCCGTTAGATGTCATGTAAAACCGAAACAAATAACACAGTAGGACTTTGACAGTTCCTTCCTCTGATGCTCCCTCTCTAAAAAGGAACACAGTGGTTTTGAGCACCAGGAAAACTGGAGAGAATTTAAAAAAAAATATGAATTATCACCTAAAGGGCTGGGCCAGAAAAGGTACTATCGTGCCAAGCTTGGCTAAATGCTGAGTGAGACCATGGTAATGGTGCAAAACCAGCTGAAGGTATAAATACCACTAAAGGGGGGAGGGGTGGGTGTGTAATAAAAAAACAACCAGGGAGAAAGCACAAGCAGGTTAAAGTTAATTTTCAGAGGAAGCATTCTTTAAAGTTTAACTGTAAACAGCAGGGTTCGTCTTTCAGAAAAAGATGGGGAAGTTTTATTGCTTGAGTAATAGGAGAAAAAGATGCACAGCATTTCAGGGAAAAAATATGTACAGCATCACAATCTCAGCACATGCCTGGGAGATATTTTCTGAGAGCTCAGCACCTGCATAAAACTGCCCTCCTCTCACAGTCCAAAGCCTCAGCTATTTCCCATGCCATTCAGACTGAACAATACGTTCTCCACAGCATACTCCACTCCTGAAATCCCTTCCCCCGCCTCTGCCAGTACACACTGGTTTTAATTTGCTGCTCCTGGCCATCGAGGCAGCCTCGGCTCTACTGCGCATCCCTCTCACTCCCACCTTGTAGTCATGTGGTTGTTCCTGAAGGGATCTTCCTTAGCTTTTTTTTTCTTTTGTTTCATTTATCTGATGATGGATAGTGAAAGAGTAGCCACACATGGTCTCAAAGGTGAAATCCCCCCGAGCTATCTTTGCAAGTCAGTGTAAATGTCAGTGAAAAGCTTCGGCTCAGCTGCTTAGATGTGGAACCAATGAGACACATGTGAGGGGAGGAGGAGCACCCACAAAATAATAGTTCTTCCTGAAGAACAGAAAGCAAAGGGGAGATCTAATAGAAGTCTCACCATCTGAAGGGAGAGGTGGATTGAAGAGAAACACCAGAGTGAGACTTCTTGGAGAGGCACAGTGAAGGACAGAAGGGAAAAAAGTGTGACTTGCAAGAGAGGAAAGTCCATGCAAAAGGAAAATGTGTCCCCATTCACCCCTTCTTGAGGGTGGTTCAGAACACGTGCCTAGAGGGGCTGGAGAATCTTCAGTCTTGGAGATGTTCAGACTGTGCCTGGGCAAGGCCCTGGACAACTTGACCTAGCTTTGGAGTCAGCCTTGCCGTAAGAAGGGGCTTGGGCTAGAGCTCCAGAGGCCCTTCCCACCTACAGCTTTCTTTGAGTCTCTTACTGTATATTACTGCCTTGCCTAAGGACTTATTCCATGTCTCTCCCATCTGTGTATTGCTGAGTGAGCTCTCTGCCATGAACACCCTTTCTCTAGTCATGAATAACACAGCTTCTAAATACTTCACCAGCTGTGGCTGCTCTCTCGTGTAGAAAACAATACAAAATCCTACAGTGTATGGGAATGTATATTTTTATCTCTAGATATTATATTGCCTAACATTTGTCCACCATCTGTTATCTTAACTGTCCAAAACTACATATATATTGCTATTATTATCCTACTACTATTATTTCATTATTAACCACTATGGTTTTTGCCCATCAACTACATGAAGGTCTCAGGCCAAAGACCAAGATTTCACTGTTCTGGGGTCTGTGTAAACCCAATTAAATCACAGAGCCAGTTTGAAATAGCTTCCAATCTATATATAAACCAGAAGGCATCAGCTAGCAAAAGAAAAGAGCACAACAGAATCAAAATCTCTTTCTGCCAACTGTTTTTTCACGTGACAGTGGGGAAAGAAATCTTCACGGTTCTTCTGCAGGGAAGTGGATGAAAATACAGGCAGCAAGTTGTTTTTCAAGCTAATAATGTAAGCGTGTGCGTTGTGTTCACAAATGCAGGCTTGCTTGGGGAGATGACTTCCTGAGGATGTGCATGGGAACGCATTTGATGACTTGCTTGTTTGTGCCTTGAGGTTGTCTATCGACATACATTGACCAGCACGCTGCTGGAGCTGAGGACAAAGATGCCCTGGTGCCAGGAAGCAAGAGCACGGAGTTGGGTTGTTTTGCCCCACTGTGTCATCTGCGCTTGCTTGTGAGAGTGGGTTTAGATGTGTGGGGCTAGCATATGGGGTGGATGCATGTGAACTGGGAAGTCTTTGTGCATGGATGTGCTTTACTGGAGAAAGAGTTTGCATCCCACCGCTCCCTCCCAACCCCAGCTCGCTAATGTGCACATGATAGTTTCTGTAAACATGTAGACTTAGGCTTTCCTTCACCAGCCTCAGCTCTCCAGCCCCTGGCGTTATTCCACTCACACCCCACGGGGTGGGTGGGTGCCAGCCTCCCCGTGGAGCTGTGACACTCACCCATGGCCAGATGGGGACTTGGGAGTGGCTGGTGGGAGTGGGATGAATCCTTCCCACCAGCTGCCCTGACCTCAGGCCCACCACCTTGGCAGAGCTCAGCTCCAGTTGGGTGCACGCAACTCTCCATCCCACCCCACCCCACCCTCACCCTGTTAGTGTGGCTGTTGCAGCCAAACCATTGCCTTGTGTTAGTGCAAATAAAGAGTAAAGTCCTCCAGGCAGAACTCTGTCCAGACACCTTCCTGCTCGGGCTGCTGCTTTCAGATCAGCCAGGGAGTGGGTTTGGAAGAGCTTAGTGTAGGAGACATTTGCAAACTTCAAGATGTTTTAGACAGTTCAGAACAGAAATTCCTGGGTATGGTGACAGAACTGATTCTCTAATCTTTCGCAGTGTGGCCCATATAATCCTCACTGGGATGCTTATCTACTGGAAGACATTTCCTTGGTAGTAAATGTGGCTTTTTTTCCTATCGAGCAAATCACAGAAGTCTTCAGATGCTTAATGCATCCCCTCCCTCATCCCCCAGTCATTCACCTAAGGATTCGTGTGAGGGGATTTGCATCCAGGTAAGGAGAAACATCTACTCTTTGTGGATTTCACATTCACACACTCTCTCCGTCAGCATTTGACTGGATTCCTCATTGCTCTAAAGCTGTCTACATCAGCTTAGTCTGAGCAGAGTGGTAAGAAAGAAGACACCAGGACTATGCCAGAAAACCTCCCCTTTGCAGGAGGCTGTCCCAAAAGGAGAGAGAGAGGAGATACAGAGGATAATGGAACAAAAAGCCATAATCAGAGTACATTTATGTCCCGGATATTTTTCTGAACTGCTGCTTGTGTGAACCAGTGCACAAGTCAGGTCAAATTTAAGGGTTAGAAAATCTGTCACTTACAGCTCTCCTAAGAGTTACTGAAAAGACCAATATAAAGGTATGGGTCTATGACCATGAAGTGCTTTTTGGTCACAGAAAAGTCAGAACAGAGCCCTGCAGTACTTCATCTACACAGCTGTGCAGATAGCTACCCATCCATGTACATCAGTGTTCTCTTTGTTTTATTCACTCTTGCTTAATATCACTGTGCAGCTGATGGTAGCTGCAGTTTCTCTTCGCTATTACAAATACATTAATGGTCTGGTTGATTTTCCCCATCACAGCTTGCCCATTCCCACTCTCTTTGTGTTCATGGAAGGTGGAAATTACCCCTGACTCGAAATGCTGATAGCACTCCTGGATGTAAGTACAACCATGAAACTCAATGCTTGCCCTGGGAGTCAACAAGAGAAGGAGAGAGTTGGTAGGATTTGGAATGGACAGAGATGTGTGCTCCACAGCACTGTTCTGGGAGCCCCAAAAGCCTACGTGACCCCAGGGAGACCTGTGCTGCCACAAATGTCCCAGTTGTCCAGCCCTACCTGTGGGTAGCTGAGGGAGTTCTCCAGGTAGTGCAGGTCGTCCCCTGGCCCCCCGGCTTCGCGTCCTGCCTCCAAAGGTATCCCGTAACGGGTGCATTTCTCAAAGCAGACATAGTCGTATTGCGGTGTGCCCCCCCACAAAGCTGACTTCGATCTGGGTTCCTGTGTCATGGTCTCTTGCCTCTCCATGACTCTACTCTTCCTTACAGTCAGTTGTAATGGAGCTGCCTCTCTGAGCCTTACCTAGAACCACCTCATGTTCTGGCCAAGAGCATGGCCTCTGCACTTTCTTCTGCGCCTTACTTCCTTTCTTTCTCTCCTCAGACCACGCTGACTTGTCCTGTTCCTGCCCTCAATTTCTCTCTGTCCCTCCTCCTCCTTGTGCCTCTCTCACTTTCTCCTCTTCCTGCCCAAAGGCAGTGATTGCAGGGTTTAATTATATTTATAGCAACCTTCCTCTGCCACATGATGCCCCAGTGCCGTGTCTAATCTCAGCAAAAGGCACTAACTCCGCCAGGATTGAATATCAGGTGTGGGCAAGAGGGCAACTCCTGAAGGAGAGAGAAAGGGAAGGCGGGGGTGGAAAAAAAGAAGGCAGTAAGACAGACAGAGCTAGAAGTACAGAGACAGAAAGCAGACAGGAGGAAGCAGAAATCATTATCCAGATTATCCAGGAGTTCTCTTCTTTCTCACATCCTCATCCTGAGCAAGCCATACTTGCAATGAGAACAAAATTCAGTGGGCTTCCTCGTTTTCTCTCCAAATACCAGGTGTCCAAAAAGACTGAGTAACAATCATAAAGATGCCAGCAACTACAGTGAGATAGAACAAGATGGGTGCACACTCAGTGTCCCAAGACAATTTTTCCAAGTCCATGGTTCAGAAGCAGGAAGCCCTAATGGAGAAGCCAGGAATGCCTGTAAACTGCTGAGCATTACAGCTTAATCTCAGCCTTCCCATTGCCCTCACGAGGAGCCCCAGACTGGTAGGTGGGTATTCAATTATGGGTATGTACAGAAACTTATTCTTCTTGATGCTCACTTTTGCGTAGGTTAGAGCATTCGACATCTTCGTCTCTCCACTCTGCCACTTGTTTCTCAGCCAGGCAAAAACCCAGTGAGTTCAGCCAGCACCGGTGAGCTAGCAGCCAGTGACAGCAATGAGAAGCATGTTCCAGCAACATGGTCTAGACACTTTCCAGTACTGTCAGTGTGCTGCCTGTAACCATATGTCTTTTGATGGCTATTTATCAACAGAGCAGTGAGTTCTAGGTCCTAGAAATTGTGTACAAGAAAGGAATACCCCACATGCCTCAAACACAGTCACTAAAGAGCCTCTATTAACAGCTTCTTCCTCTTGTACACTATCACCTCTCCAGAATAACGGTTTCCAAGCTTCTCATACTGCAGGATAAGAAATCTGCAGGCAGGATGAGGGAGAGAGACTAAACACTCTTCTTTTGGGCCCAGAATAGTAGTCTCAATATTTCACTTTGCAGACCCCTGTAAAAAATTTCTCCTGGAGGCTCATTTTGCTTTTTCTCAGTCTGCATGATCCTCAAGAATGGGGTACAAAGAAAGTCTCTCGGAGGAAGACACATCTAATTCCCTCCATAAACCACCTCCTTCAATGTTTCTTCTATTGTTAGATACTGTTAGTCTGTACAACTTCCATCTCGTGGCAGGTCAGGTAAGCTCTTACTATTTATAAATGCAATATCAGTGCTGCCTCAAAACATACAGGCTCATCTGTTTCATTCTTGCCAGCACTCGCTTTACTGTCAAAAGCAATGTTTCCTGGAGGCAGACTGCGCCCCATCAGTAGGACAAGACTTGTAATGACCCACCTTAAAGAACAGTTTCTAAGTGACCATGTCTAGGAAATCAGAGAAGAATATTTGGATATCCTCATAGTTTTCCATCATAAAGGTACTAACTGCTCCCAACATATTGAGATGCTTTTGGAAGACCAATGTCACTATGGCTAACATAAAAACTGATGTGCAGCATATACTCTGTAGTGTATAAAATATAAAAAGCAGTATAGAATGTAAGCGTACGTCAAGGATAGAAAACCTAAGGACCAACCACAATAATCCCCACCAAACATCAAAGCTGTAACACCGACCAGATCTTCAGTTACTGTTACATGTACTGGAGGAAAACACTCATCACAGCCACTGTAGAAAACCAATGGGAACCTTTACCCAAAGGTTCACTCTTCTAGCTCTTGTTTTTTAAGAGGTACAAGAATAGCACATCAGAAATTGCTTCAGTATAAAAAATAACAACCCTACAGCCAGCTAATCAAACTCTACTGTCTGTCTTCTTGTGGAATTTCCCTGGAAAATAATTATACACTTATAGCCTAAAATAAGACGATTCTATCCTGAAGACTTTCTTCCAGTAAATGTCCCTCAGCCTCCAAGCTCACCTTATCAATAAAAGCATGAAGAACCCCAAGGCCGTCATTCACCAAATGGCTCTAGGTGCTAGTCGAACAAGAAACCTTTGCTATCCTCTGTGGTGGACATCCTCAAAAGGAAGGCAACCTACAAAACCCATGACCTCGCAGTGTAACACGTCTCAGCCAGTGCACCAGTCATGGTAACTATACAGATGGAACTGAACAGTCATTATGCAGGCAGCGGCACGTGTACCCACCAAGGACTTAGCTCTAAGGACAACTGCAGCTAAGGACCTAGCATTTACCTAATTCCCAGTAGGAGAACATTTTTCATCAAACAACCTCTCTACCTCTCACCTCTGTACCCAGATATTGTCTAACAAGGAAAAGACTGAGAACTGGAATTCACCGTTCCAGTGCATGACAAAATACATGCCATCTGTAGAGATACTGGATTTATGTCACATTATTTCCTGTCTCCTGAACACTAATCTTACCATGCTCCACAGCTTATAAATCACCCCTCTCCCTCTTTCCCCTTAGGAGGAAAGCTGACCTGACTTTGTCAGGTCTCTGGGCACTATTAACATCCTCTCTATTCCACAAGGCACCGATAATCTTTTGTCCCAGCCTCACTGACACAACTCCAGTTCAATTCAAAGCAGCTACTCTTAACTGGCATTTGCTTTGAGATCTGCTGCTCCTATTTCAGACTCAAAGAAGAACTTGTAGACCAAACAGCTTCCCCACTTTTTCCAGCTGGCACAGCGGACCCAACGAAAGGTATTGTTCCAGCTCTACCCATTATTTTGTCCATGTTTTCACATCAGTAGTGTCCCAAAAGAATAGCCTATTAAGCACACCCTGTTGCTTCCCAGCAGCTATTGTCAAATCTCCCCTATCACTTTTTCCTGTAATTCAGTGCCATAGTTCTTCTTTATGTATTTTCTTTATTGTTCATCTGTCCTGCTTTCTACTACTGAGGCTTAGCTCTGTCCTTCTACCAGAACACAGCAATGTAGTACTGCTGTTGCTTGAAAGGTTGTCAATAGACTCAGATTAGCGCAGAAGTGAAGGAAGATGTAAAAAGCGAGGAAGATGTCATAATCATCTTGCACTATTCACAAGCATAGATGACCTGTACGAATGGATTGACTCCTCAGATGCACCTAAGCCTCTTGAAAGGGCTCACAAAAGTTTCTAGATTGCCCCACAGCACTCAAGAGGAAAGGTATACAACCAGTATACACCAGTTCTTTCTGGTCGTAGAGGGACTCCAAAGTGTATCTACGGTACTTCCTTCAAGCAGGACATCGTGACAATTGAACTACAGCTACAGGCCGAATCTCAGGTGGAGAAACTGAAAGGAATAGAAGTTAGAAAAAGTCTCACCCAAGATGGGCCTCTCTTCCGGTCAGCCATCTATCTTCCTCCCCCCTCTTCCCAGTTTTCTCTCAGGTCTCCCTTTCTCTGCCATTACTTTTTTTCTCCTGAATGCTTTCCAGGATATAGAAATAGAATTCCTAGCCTTCCCATCCTACTGCCTTTATAGTGAAAGCTCCAATAGTGGGGGGGGGAGGTGTGGTTGAAGACTCACACTTCTCTCATGGTCCTGTCCCAGGAGATTTATCATCTGAAATCCCAGTGCTATTAATCAACAGCAATAAGCTTAACATTGTGCCCTCTGTCCTGCCCACACAATTATCAGACATCATACTAACTTCTGAGCCTTCTGCTTACAGTAGAGCTTTCTTTGTTTCTCTAGCAGATTCATCCTAAAAGCTGTAGACCAATTCATCACCCCACTGTATACAAACACTGACTGCAGCCTCCCCTGGAATGAAAGGTAATGTCCATTTTGCAGGTGCCACCAATACTGCATACGCAGCCGCTACAGCAAACAGTGATGCAGAGCCCTCCACCACCCTTGACTGAAACGAGCTCAATTTGTAGAGGCAGAGTTACTGTTGCTCAGAACCGTGCATGCAAAATCAAAAAGCAGTCATTTAAGAATAAAGGGAAAATAAAATTCCGTGCTTAAGAGAGCTCGGTCCAAGAGGTCCATAGGGTTGTGAAGGAGATAATGTAAAAGGCTATGAGACAAAAGAAACTGTAAAGGTGAAAGGCAAAAAAAATGGAGTTTTGAAGGAGGAAGAGGAGAAAGATGACAAAATGAGGACTACTTAACAGTAACAGGCTCTTAAGAGGCAATGAGATAAAGAAAGCACAGAGGGACATGAGGGGATGAGATGCAGGACAGGAAGAAGATACAATAAATGTGTTTTGCCTCAAGCAATAGCTTCAGATGGAGAAAAAATGAGTGAAAAGGCAGGAAAAAGACTTCAGTAGACATAAAGCAGTGTCTGGTAGATCATGTGCTTGAATGGCACATTTTATTAGATGAGTTAGCCATGGATGCTTCAAAGAGGTACAGGAGGCTATTGGAGCTTTGGGAGAGAAAGAACGCTGTGAAAAGGGTTAGGAAGAGGAAGAGGGAGTGGGAGAAAAGAGATCTTTCATAGTAAAAGAAATAAATAGACCACAGACTAAAGCTTGAAGAGTAGCAAAAGACAGAAATTCAAGCTGTCCAGGAGCACACTGTAAGCAAGGCTGAATATGGAGAGACAATGAGAGAGAACTCTCAGAGAACATTGAAAGAAGGGTTGAGTTCACAGTAAAAAGTAGAAAGAAAAAGTCCAGGAAGTTTAAGGGATTTCATCATGGAGAAATAACAAGATAATACGATGATATTCAAGAGGACATGCATAGACTAACACTAGTCTGAACAGAGCAGAATTGACAGAAACAGGGCAGATTCTGAGAATCATCAGCTTCTGGTAACTCAAGTAGGGAGATGATGATGTTACCAGAGGAGAGGCAGAATGGAAAAAAATAACAAAAAACCCCTCACACCTGAAAGCAGATAAATACTTACAGGAACACAGGAACAAGAGGAGCTATTGAAGTAGATGTTGGAAGAGATGAACTTGGAACGAACCTGAACAGATCACGCTATGACGCGATGACCCTGTGGTATGACATGATATGACAGTATGATATGCCATGACTTGGCAAAACCAAATGAGCTTTTAAAGGGACAGGTTATGTCTTACTTCCAGAAACAGCCCAACCGTGACAGCTGGCACTGAGAACAAAAAGAACAAGCAGAGAGAGCTTAAACAAACCCAGCAGAACAAGCAAGACGCAGAAAATTGTATGAAAGAGGAGACAGCAAAATTAGGTTTTATAAATGGATCCAAACTCACCCAGAACTTTAAAGAGAATCTGACTAGATGTCTTGGTGAGCTCTTTGGTCAAGACCAGCAGGCTTCAAAACTCAAAACAGAACAAGTCTTTACTAGAATAAAAATAATTGGATTTTTTTTTTTTTTTAATGGAGAAAACTTCAAGTGTATAAGTCAGCAAGCACAGAAATAAAGATATAGTTTATACACAGCTCTCCCCCACCCACTGTGACCTTGGTTGCAATTAACTTGGTGACCCGAGCTGCTAAAATTTTGCGCTTACACTCCATTGCCTAGGAGATTGTTTCCGCACCTCCACAGCTTGGATGGCTCCTCCTATACAGCTGCCCCTCTTCTTAAATTGCAACTCTCATTTCCCTCAGTGACTCTCTACCCTACAGCACCCTGTAGCCTCTATTAAATCTTTTCTCCCTTGCATATGCTCTATGGCTTTCCCAAGGAAAAGGCATCTTATTAGTGGGGTTGAGATCTGATTGTCTTGTCTTAGAATAAACTGAGAACAAATCAAATAGGCACAAAGTCTGGGGAAAAAAAAAAGTCAAATTAGAATGCTGAGAGGCAGAATACTTTTTACAACTTTATTATGCATCCAAAACCAGCTGAAGTGAATAAGAACTGGGAAACACTCAGTGAACTGTTTGAAGTGGGTTTAGTGGATTTCTTATTTTCTAGAAGAAAAATATTGCATGGCAAATATTCTCTGAAGTCATCAGCTTGAAGAGGTTTTTAGCAGAGGAGACTAAGGAACATGTAGGAAACAGACTCAACCCGAGCCATCAAAACATATTAGGGATGCTTCTAAGCTTGTGAATTTGTTACTATTCCAGGACTCTGGGAAATTGCTCTTTACCTGTGTTTCGAGATGATGATCTCTGAATCCGAACAGTGAATGTTCCCTAACAAGTCACCTGCACCGTGACCTGTGTTTTGTTGTCAACTAAACCCATCCTTGAGAAATGGTAGGCAGTGCATGGTAGATAATTCGTGCCTTTCTTCCCCTCCTCCCTGTAGATTGTTTGTTGCACAGATAAAATTAATAATTGAACATTCACTACGTCAATCGTGCAATTACACAGCAGCATGACTGACACCATGAGGGTGGAAAGAATATGTAGTGATGAGCTGTGTGGAACTGGGCTGGCACAGGCTGTGCTAGGGCTCCTGCTTCTGTATTGGACTTGGCTAATTTCAAGCAAAGAATGACACCTCTTATGTCAGCCATGGCCAGCTAGGGAAAAATACGGTCATAGCTGAAAAGTTTAGGAGGAGGACTCGTTTATGAAGCAACGTTATTTGTACTGAGATGAAAAAGGAAGGTTTCGAGGACCTGTTAGGGGTATACTTGAGGTGGGGTTGGGCAAGAAGAAGGGACTTTGAGTATAGACAGATATCTCCAGGAGGCCATGGCCAGGATTAGAGATACGAAAAAAAAAGAAAGAATTTGTTTCATTTTCCTGATACATGTTCAACTTCCACGTGCTTGAAAAGTCACTTCTTTAAGGCCACAGAATCTACCGATCTCTCCGAGAGGGTGATCACACTACTGATCTAGGAGACTTAAAGAGCAGAGTGGTTGAAAAGGACAGTCCTAATTTGGTAGGTACTGGAACTAGTGATCAGCAAGCTTGATGCAACAAAAAATTAACTTTCAGCCAGCTCAGCTTTCCATTCCAGATGATGCACGGCCGCACGAATGTTAGAAAAGAAGGGGTCAGGAACGCACATAGAAATGAGAAAAAGGACTGTCTCTTCTGATTGCAGCAGACACACAGACAATCATAAACCTTTTAGTATACTTGGTTCTTGCTTAGATTTCAGACTTTTACCATTATTAGAACAAATGCTAGAAACCACTTATATGGTTGTCAAGTCCTAGCTGCTGACTCTACTAGTTTGTCTTTTCCCATCTCAGCTAACTGAGAGAAATTATGTCAATATAAAAGTTGTAGCACAGACATGTTATCACTACCATTAAAGATTTTTAAAATACCTTATTTACTATCAAATTTATACTAGTAAACCTTGTATATTTTTGATTAAGATTCCTGTTTTCCTTCTCCTCCCCCCATCCAAATGCAGATACCCATATAAAACCACCTAACCCTCCTGCACAACAGGGGCCTTGCCTGTTTCCCATAAAACAATCCCTGGTAGTATAAAGACAAAGGTAAACAGGGAAAATAGTCATTCTCTTGGCAGCCAGAATAATAAACCCATCACAAATGAGGGCAAAGCGATTCTCCTGCAGTGATAACCTTTCCTGTTATCACTGGCTGCTGATACTGGGAAGACAGTGAGAGTCAGCATGCCATTCCCTGGCCTCCTTCTCTCTCCTTCTCCTTTTGTCTTCCCTTTTTGACTTGTAGGAAAATGCTGGGGGAAGAGAAGAACAGACTTAAGCAAGGATGTTCAGGTTGAAGCACTGGGTCACATTTTGGCATAAAGACTGCAGAAAGTCTTTTCTCTGTGGAACTCATTAAACTAAAACTGCTGTATACTTACCAGCAAAGCCAATTTTGACTGTCACAAGGGAAAAGAGGTGCGAAAAGTACCCCATGGCACCTAGATGGAGCAACAACCTCCAGATGTCAAAGAGACAGGTAGCCTAGTATTTCAAGTAGAGTACAAGATAAGTCAGCAGAAGAAAGTGCAGTAAGTGCCCAACAAATGGCATTGTGTCCCAGGGATGGCATTTAATGTCCACGCCATCTAAAAATATTAAACCTGGGGCAGAAATCCAGGGAGGGACTGTAGATCAACATTAGAAGCTGTTTACTGAAGTCAGGAGTGGTGGAGTGATAATGAGCCAATGAAAAAGAAGATGCAGAGGATAAAAGACAGGAACCATTCTTTCATTTAACTTGACAACTGAAATAAGTTCTAGAAGCTGCTAACTCAGCTTGTTTATGAGAAATTGTGGATTTGTATGCCATGTTTGTATGTTTAATCACGTTGCTCACAGTCCTGCGCGGGTGCTTTATTTGGTGTTCAGAGTCAGCAAAGATCACCGAGAGTATTTGTGGTGTCTTAAGACATTGCCCTCGGTCTGGGGTGTAACTCAAATTTTGCCTGTCTGTATCAGAGCCACAGTCTATTGCACAAGCAGTATTATGTCTACAGCACATTTTGACAGGGCTCAGTCAGAAAACAAAAAACCAAACAAGCAAAAACCAAACAAATGAACAAACAAAAAACAAACCCCCAAAAAACAACCCCCCCAAAAAAAAAGCAGTGATGGACCCCATGAAATTTTTCAAATCCCATTCCCTCTGCTGCTTGTCCTCGAGTCAGGGCGGAGCTGTTGCTCTCTGCCACATGCACTGGCTGCCCTGGGGACCTTTACTTAGCAGAAGGACAGGAATGTCCCAGACCACAGGATTTTGGGCACTAAAAGAACCACGGGTTCACATAAGTCTGCAGGCTCCTCAGTCCCATCGGCTGTGCCACCTGCTGCTCTGGGAAGAAGATGCATCTGACCCTTGCCATGGCAGATTACAACCTCATGTTCTTCAGTGAGGACCCTGTTCAAGGAGGGAAAGGGACCCAGAGGGCAGAGTGCTTCCCTGTATCACAGAGACTCCAGTTCTGGCTACAGAACTTGCTGGAATAGAGCACTGCTGGTACTACTGGCACCACCACTCCTGGCCAGCAGGTTCCTCACCCCCCTTCTCTCTCCCTCTGAGTGGAACAGTTCAAAATCCTCTCATTAAACACCTGGGATGGAGGGAAGTTCTCTGGGGGGGTGGGGGGTGGGGTACTCTCATTGCTTTGGGAAGGAGGATTTTCCATTGTGTTCCTGCTGAAGACCTTCATTCTGGCAATCTAACTGGACTTTGTGGCAGGACCACTTGGAGAGATGTGTCTCTCTATACAATTTCATACTGAGTTTTGCCACACTCATCATTACAACCCTGTCCTCTCTTGACCTGTAGTCTTGAATGCTGGGGAACATGATCGTCGTACTAAATCAGCTGCTGCACATTCAGATCTGCTTGGAAGTGCATTAACATCTTTAATATCTGTGTTTTGATACCAGGTCTGCAATGTCATTTTTATCAGGATGCCTTTCTCAGAAGTGTGAGGCCCTGGCTGTGAATTTTGCTTCTGCCCTGCTCGCAGAGCTGCGTTGGAAATAAGAGGCAGAAATCATTGAGAAGGCAGGAGGTCAGCACTCCCTAAAGGACACCTGGTACCACCTCCAAACAGGTAATAGTGCTTCTGTCACCTATGTCCAAGTGGAAGAGATCTGTCTGAGCCACTCCTGACTAGACAGTATCTGCATCTTGCATTGATACATTTCTTGCACAGACATTTCTGACACTGAACTGTTGTCCTTCCAGACAACCATCCACTCTGTGAGGATTACTGTCACCTCTTGCTGGCCTATGGCCATTTTAACATGGGCATTGTAGGACCGTGGGCCAAAGGCCTGGGGAAATGATGTGTGCCTGGCTACCTTGCCACAGCTACACACAGAGATGGCTGCCAGCAGAAGATTGTGGCAACAGGGCAGCTGTAACAGGTTTTGGAGCTGGCTGGGTGCTATGATCCATCTTTCTACAGTGAGAGTTGGGAGGAGTGGGATAAGCTGTATGATTTGGAAGTTTGCTTGTCCTGGTATGTTTTTTTTTCCAGACGTTCATGCAGCTCCTTTGGAAGACCTGAGCAAACTGATCTAGTTGAGGATGTCCCTGCTTACCACAGGGGGCTTGGACTAGATGACCTTTAGAGGTACCTTCCATCGCAAGGCATGCTATGATTCTATGATTATAAGACAGATCATACCACATATTTCCTCTACACCTTGGAGAAAAAGAGGGTTCTAGGAAGCATATCATCTGCATCCTGGCAGAGAACAGAACTCCTTTTAAGGATGTGACACCAATAAAAGAAGGACTGAAGGCTTTCTATGTGGACCTGTTCTCTTTATCTACCAAAATAGCATCCTTCAGTAAACTCCATGTCTTATGGAAACATTTTGGGTTTTTTTTTTGGTCATGTGTCTCTGCTGATTAAAAGGCTTCTTCATTTTTATGTGGTTTTCTGTTTGATTCACTCTAGGGGACTTTTTAATTCTTGTTGCTTCCACGAGGGTATTGATGCCAAGGGCATTGTGGTCATTAAGAACTGGTTTCAACTAAGAAGTTGAACTGTTTAGCACAGAATAACCCCCACCTTTTGTGGCCTTTCTAGCTGACAGTTCCGCAATCACTGGTTGCATCTACTTCACATCCCAATGTGACATTTGCCCAGACTACCTAGGGGTTGTTGCATGTTTTCTGTTACTACTGTAACTTCTGCTCTAGCTGGGTCTCTGATCTCCATCAACATATCACAGTGTTGCAATCTAGGTTCAGGAGGTGGTGATGCAGATCCAACACTAGACACTTCCCATTTAGTTCTGAAATTTCAACCTATTCAGATGCTGAGTTCATTAGTTTGATCCAGGTTCTCATCAGCATATAGCACTATTCTGTCATTAATACGGTTCACCTTATCCTTCTGCATACTTTGTCCTGTGGTGTTACAATTTTCCACTGATTGTCTGCCACAAAGTTTTTAATATGCCTGTTGGGACAAGAAACTAGTCCTAGGTGTTATTACTCATAATGCTAAAATTTGTGTAGCAGTAGGTATACCACTACTTTGGTTCTTGTTTTGCTACTGTAAAGTGAACCATAGTTGCTTTCTATGTGTAATTTGATTGTTTACAGACTCTGATCTGCAGTGGGGGATACAGAATTTTTGTAACTTTACTATAATTCATAGAAATGACCTGAATAATATATGCTTTTGTACCTGTAAACTTCTCCTAAATCTTCAGTCCCAAAGTGTGCTGATAATCTTCATGTTCACCAGCAGAAGCCTGATTCTTGCAGCTGGTCTGTTCCTCCTCTACAAAGTCCCTCTTTACAGCAGAGGGAAGAAATGAAGTCTGTCCCTTTTCGTAGCTACCTGCCATTAGAATATGCTATATTGTAAAACTTCACCCTGAAAAGCATGAAGAGGCAGCAGATATACTGTGTCAGTCCTAGAGTCCTCCACATTCAGTAGCAAAATGTTATCAGATGATGATTGCTCATCCTCTTTAGACAACATCTACTTACTACAAACCCAAACACACTGATCTGGAAAAGTGGGGAGAAGAAGAGAGAAGCCTACGCTTGTAAAAAGGGGTTGCCAGAGATTCTGAAATAGTCAAAAATCCTTGCAGGATTCTTGCCAGAGTATCTGAGGTGTGTTGTTAATTCATTATACTAATAGTATACTATGTATTTACTATAAGGGTGTCAGGTTCTATACGTTATCAGGAGTTAGATGGCCGACTAGAATATAACATGAACAAGACTGGAAGAAACAGCACATCAAGAAATAATAAGCGAGCTATACTCGGCAAATCTTTCTTCCAGCTGAGCAGTTTCCCACAGCGATGGAACAGTAAAAGTAACGAATAAGGTGACACGGAGGTAGCTCGAGGCTAGAACTGAATGGAGAGTGAAAGGTGCTATGGGGAAGGACTACTTACAGATATTCTGAATCTCTCTTTCTGTGAGCTTGTTATGAAGGCCTGGAACAGGCCACTCTACATGAGCCCAGTGCAGAAAAGGCTGTCTCACACTGTGCACCTGCCTAATCAAAAGCCAGTAATGATCAGACCTTGAACTTCTTTGTCTCCGTTATTCCACATTTCCAGACAAAGTGTCAAGTCTGGTCTTTTAACTTTTGGTATGAGGGCAGCTGAAAAAAAACCCAAACCCACAAACCAAAACTCTTTAGGGGTCATGCAAGAATAGCAGTTCAGATTGCTTTTGAAAGAGAGAGAAGACGCTGGGTTAAAGAAGAGCGAACACACAGTAATTTCAGATTTTTCAGTGTTGGCCTGAACCTTCACAACTGCCTCAAAATTGTGAGAGGCGTAAAGAACGGACACTCACATTTCCTTCCTTGCACTAGCTCTGGTATCTCTGGCCTTAGCGCCGTGAAAGGTAAACTGATGGAAAAACATTCATGTCTTTAGGTGGTTAACTGCTTGGTGTCCTGCTCAGAATGAAATCACCGTAAGTCGGGGAAGCAACATTGGAGTAAAAAGCTGTTACATGCGACGGTCAATAGATCATCTCAGCTTACAATGTACACCCTCACATGAAGCATAAAACCACATGCTCAGGCAGGAGGAGAAATTTACTTAGCCCTTGCCTAATCTTCCCAAGAGAAAGATTTGCACGGATGTCTAAAATAGAGTTCCTACGCACTGGCTGCTTCTTCTGTCACTGCTATGTTGCAGAGCTGCAATGTGCTTAACCTTGCATTTGCTTTCACCCTTCCTGGAAAGCTTAGATGAATCTGCAGTTCTTTTACCCTGTGGGCCCAGAGCATTATGGACTTCCAATTAATGGAAATGAAATTTCCAACATGCCCTATTTCTATATGGAACTGGAACAGGAGCAGCGTACATTTAGTGCCTTGTCCTCTACTGCTGATAATAAACGATGCCAAGCAGTGCAATATTAAATACCTCTCTTGTCTGGAAAAGAGCTCACGGTTTGTTGGTAAGTTATTCAGAGAAGTAGAAGTAAAGGCTGACTGAAGAACTGGATAAGGACCTTAACAGGCTGACTGAGTGATAAAATGACGGGTGAAATAGTTACATTAAACGTAAAAGAAGACCAAATTAAATGCAATGTGTGATTACATCTGGAGTAGTATTTGCATTTCTGTTTCCCCCAGTCTCAAAATGAGTACAGTAGAACTGGAAGACTTTCAGAGGATGGTGAAAATTGTGGAAAAGCTTCTGTATGAGGAAGCAGACGTGAGCCTCCTAGGCTGGAAGGGGCAATGAGGGGTGGACGTGAATAAAATCGTAAGTGATGTGGAGAAAGTGAACTATGAGGATGTTGTGGGAGACGGTGTCAAAAGGCTTGCTAAAGTGAAGATAAACAAAATCCTCTGCTCTCCCTTCATCCACCAAACTGTCATCTGATTAAGCACGGCTTTTCCTTTCATAAATCCATGCTGGCTACTCTCAATCACCTTCCTGTCCTTCGTGTCTGGAAATGGTCCCCAAGATGAGTTGCTCCATCACCTTCCTGGGGATAGAGGTGAGGTGGAGCGGCCTGTAGTTTGCTGTACTTCTTGCCCTTTTTGAAGATGGGAGGGACATTTGTTTCCTTCCAGTACTCAGTAACCACTACCAATTCCCGTGGCCTTCGACAGATCATTGAGAGCAGCCTTGCAGTGAAACTCACCAACTCCCACAGCATTTGTGGTTGCATCACACCAGGTTACACGGACTTGTGTATGTCCAGTTTGTTTAAATGTTCCCTGACCTCATCCTCTTCCAATGAGGGCCATTGCTTCTTGTCACTCAGTCCCCTGCCTCTTTAGCAGAGGGCACACATTTTCCATCACCTTTCTTTTGTTGCTGATACACCCGTGGAAGCCATTCTTGTTGCCTTTCATGTCTTTTACCAGGCTGAACTCCAGATGAGCGTTGGCTTTCTTATCCTCATCCCTGCACACTTGGCCAATGTTTCTGTATTGCTCCCAGGTCACTCGACCCTGCTTTACACCTTTTCATGTTTGAGTTCAGTCAAGAGCTCCTTGTTAATTCATGCAGGCCTCCTGCTGCCTTTGCTTGGTTTCCAACTCATCAGGATGGATCATTCCCGAGCTTGGAGGAGATGATTCCTGCACATCAGCTAACTCTCCTGGCCTCCTCTTCAGGGTCATATTCCATGGGATTCTTCCAAGCAGATCCCTGAAGAGCAGGACTGCTCTCCTGAACTTTTTCGCCCTTCTGCCTCCTCAGATCCTGAGGCTGTCCTGGGCCTTCAAACCCCAAACCAGTCCTTCCTTTTTTGTAAGTATCATGTTCAGCAGAGCACCTCCTCTTGCTGTCCCCTTAGTTGTCCATATTAAGAACTTGACAATGCAGTCCAGACACCTCCTGGATTGCTTGTGCCCTGTTGCATTGTTGCTCTAGCAGATTGTTTCCAGGTACTGTGAACACGAGGCTTGTTCAGCTGTCTGAAGAAAGCCTCATCTAATTCTGAAGTCTCTTTGCAGGACTGTGATCTACCTAGATAGACTACATAGTCACAAATGAGTATGTATTTTTCTGTAGCTGTTAAAAGCACTCATTTCTTTTTAACAGTGAAAGAGTCAGCTTCTGCAGATGATCTTCAGGCAAATTCTGTTCTCTTCAGTGTCCCAGTAGAGCTTTGGGTAGTTCTGAGTCTCTATAGACATCAACAGTCATTATAGTACTTTACACAGGATCAAAGAATGCATATGCTAGACTATGCACAGTTAAGACTAACTGGCCTAACTTCAGTAGGAAACAAACTTGAGGGTCCACAAGGTAATGAACACTGTGTTTCCTCACATCATCAAATAAGAAAACAACATATTGCATGTAATTTGTCAGAGTTTTTAGAGCTGCAGGTAGTAGCTTTCTTTGAAAAGATGTAGGTGCTCCTCACACTTGCATTAGCACGATTAGCGCAGCGAACACGGTGAAGATGCTTTGTATTTTATGTATTTTCAGAATCCACTCTCAATGCCAATAGCTGATAGGCAAATATTCCTGATCCGTGACAGGCAAATATTCCTGATCCATGACCTTTTAAAAATATTTTGTAGAAATGTATGGCTGTCAATCCCACTTAAGATACTGCCATGTTCAGTGTGGAGAATTGTACCATTATGCCTTCCCATGGAAATAACCAGCAATGAAATCTGGTTCCCCAAGTAGTTCTAAATCACTTCATAGTGAAAACACTTTCAATAAGCATGATTAGAAACATGGAATGGTAGGGGCTGGAAGGGACCTCTGGAGATCATCGAGTCTAACCCCCCCTGCCAGAGCAGGGTCACACAGGAACAGATCCAGGTGGGGTTTGAAAGTCTCCAGAGAAGGAGACTCCACAACCTCTCTGGGCAGCCTGTTC
>JAAGNO010013190.1:0-10241 GCA_033439905.1 Ceryle rudis | reverse complement strand
ACAAGCCCACACTTATTTGGTTTGGAAAGGACCTTTCAAGGTCATCCAGTCCAACCCCCCTGCAGGGAGCAGGGACATCTGCAACGAGAGCAGGGTGCTCAGAGCCCCAGCCAACCTCCCCTGGGATGGTGCCAGGGGTGGGGCAGCCACCACCTCTCTGGGCATCCTGGGACAATGTCTCACCACCCTAAGTGTCAAAAATTTCTTCCTTGTATCCAGAGCTGCAACAACAGCTGATCTGACAGCTAAAGGTGCAGGAGAGGTAGAGCACAGCTAGATCAGGTTGCTTAGAGCCCTGTCCAACCTGGCCTTGAATCAGTTTGCTTTCCAGAGCACAGCTTCTTAGTACCTCACTTCTCTGCCCCACTCTCATAATGTTATCTCCTGGCTTTTGTTGAATGTAGACATATAACAGGCAGCAACTGCCAAGACAACAAGCAAGAAACTTCAGGGTTTCACATCAGGCTTTGAAGCTTTGTTACATTCTTTGGTCCCAAGGGTAGTATTTTTGGTGCAGTGGCTCCTGCTCCAGGAATGGACACAGTACTGAGGACAACCAATCCCTGCTCCAGAGAATGGGCTGGCAACTGGGAGGCAGGAGCACAATGTATCTCCCCATAACAGCTGAATTGGCCTGAGCTCTACAGAGCTAATCAGCCATGAAAATGCCCCTCCTGGAAGAATTGACTTTAATGATGAGAGACATTCTCTTTTGAGCTTGATCAAAAGGGTAGGAGGCCTTTCGGGGAGATTTCAGCTCATCCTTCAGAGCATCCCTTGTAGTCAGAGAGCGAAGGCCTGGCTCAGAGCTTTCTCTTAACCCTCTCCTACCCTGGAGTTGGCAATTTCCAAAGCATAACTGAAGAATTAATACAAGACCTGTGCTATTATTATTATTATTATTATTCAATTCATTGTTTTGGAGATCTTCCTCATGTGTTTCTCCCAACCCTGAGTGTCTGCAAGTGCTGGTGACTCCATTCTCCTCCCCATCTCCAGCACCCACACCGCCCTTGGCATCCCTGGCTATCAGAGTTGAGTCTATTTCACGTGCATTTGGCCAAAGAAAACTGGTGGGAACGTCATGGGTTTCTGGGATATTTGTCCCAGTGACAGCACAGGCAGAGAGTCTTCTCCACAGAGCAGCAGTGGTTACCATGGAGTGTCCCATGATTGTTCTGGAGTCCTTGTGAGGAGCAGTCTCAAGGTGTCCCTGATGGGGGCCACCAGTGATGGCTGGGGCCTGAAATGCCCAGAGGTGATTCTGTGTAGTGACCTGTGATGGAGACCCATGCAGTGATGATGGCACCTATGGCTGTGCAGAAGAAAGCCTGGTCCTTCCTGGTGTCTGGGAACAAATACTGATAGACCCTTCTAAGCACAAAAAAAACCCCAGTCTTTAGGTTTGAAAGCAGATGGCGGTAGATGATACCAGGGATTGTCCTGATGAAGAACCTCCTACAACCTCTCACTGGAACTGTCCTTGCACTTTGGGTGTAGCCCAATGTCCTGGCACAGATAAAAGGATACAGTTCCTGGCTCCTACCTTTACATCCATGTCCCACATCCAATCTCACACCCACACAGCCCCCAGATGGGGCTTTATCTCCAACATACACAGGGCCGTTATATCTGTGCCTGCATTTAGACTGGTGATGCCAGCAGGACCCTGTGTTGCAACCGTATCGCTATTTTCCCTCATTACTCTCTGGATCGGCCTAAGGCAGCAATTTTTCCTCTTGCTTCCCATCTCTGAGCATTGTCTCCTAACAGCCCAGCCCTGGGGGCTCTGAAATGGGATAGAAATGATGGGATATTTTTCATGCTTCCCAGCTGAGCTTCAGAGACCATCTGGGCTCTAGCTGAGGAGCCTGGATTTAGGAAATGGCTACAAAGGAGTCAAGGGTTGAGACCTTCATGGGTTGGGTAAAAACCTCTCTGCTAGTGAGGTGACATGGGGGACCATCAGCATGAAAACAAATGGTTGTGATTTACCCTGGAGGAGGATACTGACCCTGGAAGAAGATATTTCTCTCTGTGAGGTCAGCTTGATCTCTCTTACTAGTTATTAGTAATACTAACTGGTTTTGCAGCCGCATGCGAGGCTACGACCACAGAGGACAGGTTGGCTGTGCTTCTCTGGTGAGGGTAGTCTCTCCCATGGGGCAGTGGCACGGGGGCTGATAAGAGAAGCTGCACATTTTGGGTCCCTGTGATCAGCCACGACCTCCCAGCCTGAGGTGGAGATGGCTCAAAGTTTAGGCCCAGCAGTGGCATCATCCTGGTCTCTCTCCTGCTGACTCCATCAAAGGCATTTCATGAACCCTGAGCAAAATACTCGTATCTCACATAACTATGGAGAGCAGAAAGAAAGGACTGGCACGTCTGCGAGCAGTGCCGGAGTATAAATCCTGTCTCCTCCCTATCTTCAGGTACAGCAATTAACGAAGTGATGGGAGTGAATCGATGGATTCAGCATGATCTGAAGACAGAACTTTCCAATTCCTCTGCAAGTTCTCTGTGACAGGCCAGCTTGAGGTAGAGCATTATGAATTTATGGCCCATCTGAGCTGCCATCACGAGCTGCTGTGCCTCAGCGCTCTTCTCCATGCTGAAAACCAGTCAAGCCCTCGCTGTGGGTCATGAAGGAATAGTCACAGAATCACAGAATGTTTTGGAAGGCACCTCTGGAGATCAGCGAGTCCAACCCCCCTGCCAGAGCAGGAACACCCAGGGCAGGCCACACAGGAACAGAGCCAGGTGGGGCTGGAAAGTCTCCAGAGAAGGAGACTCCACAACCCTCACAGGAAAGAAGTTTTTCTCATGCTGAGGTGAAACTTCCTGTGTTCCAGTTTGTGTTCATGGCCAGTTGCCCCCTGTCCTATCACAGGGCACAGCTGAAAAGAGCCTGGCCCCTTCTACTTGACCCACACCCTGCAGATATTTCTTTAAACATCCATAAGATCCCTTCTCAGTCTTCTCCAGACTAAACAGCCCCAGGGCTCTCAGCCTTTCCTCAGCAGAGAGATGTTCCAGTCCCTTCAGCATCCTCACAGCCTCCACTGGACTCTCTCCAGTATTTCCCTGTCCCTCTTGAACTGGGGAACGCAGAACTGGACACAGCACTCCAGCTGTGGCCTCACCAGTGCAGAGTAGAGGGGCAGGAGACCCTCCCTCGACCTGCTGGACCCAGAAATGAGTTTATGTCATATATAGATGAGTCCCTGAAGGACTTGCCAGCAGAACAAGTCTCTGCCCAAGAAGTTCATCCCAGTCCTGGGCTTTCTAACATCTAACTCCTGGGCACTTCATGGGGAGGGAGGAGTTCAGTCTCTATCACCAAATCCTTATGGTATTACCAGGAAAGGAGACAATTACTCACAGCAGCTTCACTGAAGCAGCCTGTCCAGTCTAGAGAGACCATTATGATGAGTTCATTGCCCAAAGCTGATGGTCGCCTAGTGGGAAAAATGCCTGGTTGCTGCCCAGGCACCGTGGATTCTTGTCCATTCTCAGCCCTGATGATTTCTTGCAGTGATTTATTTAAGCCTATATCAGGATTGATCAAGAGCTAGATCTGCAAGCCAAGTCCATCACTCTTGGGCCTGATTTTTTATCATAGGACAATCCATCCTGCCATGACAGTATCTCTTTATCACGGAACAGTCTTGCTCTGAGCGTGTCACCACCTTATTTTTCATTCACGGGTCATCTGGTTTTGTTTATCATTCACTAAGAGGAAAGCATGTGTTCAGCCATTTAGGTTAATTAATAGATGATGTCGCTCTTCAGGGAGTGAGATGAGGAGAACACATACGAGGTTGAGAAGTGTCGGTCAGACGAGTGTAAGGCAACATGTGCTCATAAATTTTGCATCCCCCGGTCTCTCTGCCTGCAGAGTGATGTTCTCACCTCTCCCGGGCTTTAGGAGGTCAACCAAGCAAAACAATGCCTGAGTTTATGTCAAATCCACGGCGAGTCCATGTCTCATGTTCCTACTCCAAGCAGCACCTGAGGAACCTCGATACCCTTCCCTTAAAGCCCAAGGGTGAAGCTAATCCCTCTTCCCAGGAAAACCATCCCTGCTGCAGAGCTGGGATTTCAACAGCATGATTCATCTGTCAGGGTTGGGGAAATATCTGTCATCTCCATGCTTCCCCACACACCGGAGGTTGTGGTGCTGTCCTCTGAAATGGCCCCTGATGGACCACAGGGCAACGGTAACACAGAGAAGACACCTTGATGGAAAGGTCCTCTGCAACCGGGCAGGAAATTCCAACCTTATCTAGAGATGTTGTGGGGAACCATTTAGCAAATTAATGAAAAAGTCCTGCACTAGCTATAGGTGGCCTCAAGAAGGCTGCAAAGAGACTGGTCAAGCTTTTATCTGCTGGTTTGATGATCAGGCAAGTTGTAATATGTTCACATTCAGGCCACTTATGCAGTACAAGTAACAACTAATGACAACATATTGATTAAGGTGGGGCAAGCCTTCAGTGCACCCACCTTGAAACCACTGATGAATCATAGAATCAGTTCAGTTGGAAGAGACCTTTAAGATCATTGATCCAGCCATTAACCCAGCACTGCCAGGTCACCACTAAACCATGTCCCTCAGCACCACATCTCAGTTGCCTGCGCTTTGCCTGGACCACTCCATGCCCTTCTCCCCCCAGCCTGAGGATGCACGAGATGGGTTTATGCTCACCAGGCATTAGCACAGCCTTGACACCATGTTGGGGCCCACAAGCTGTCTCCATGTCCTTCAGCTCCTTGGTGGAGCCGTATACCCCTCGCACTTCTGCCTGCCCCAAACCACTCCATCAAATTCTTCTCTACCACCTCCTCGGTGGACACATGTAGTCCTTCCCTTCGAAGGGACACATGCCTGTGTGCTTTGAGCTGTGGAAGGAGCTGTTTTTGCAGCTGCCTGCTTTCAAGAAGGTGCTTGATAGGTGCCAACAACCACCGTCAGACCAGGGCAGGGTTTAGGCACAGAAGACTCTGTGTAGGCTGTGGTTAGAGAGGAAACTCTGTCTGTGTAGGGCTTTGCCCTGGCTGTCTGTGATCTTAAGGTGGCCTGCCTGAGATGGTGAGGGTTTTTAAGTCTAGCCCAACACCAAGTCTTCTCCTACCCCACCCCAAAAGAGTCTTTGCACTTTTTAAGGTAAAAAAATAAATAATGGTGGGTTTTCGGAATTTGCTCCACACATAACTGCTTGAGTTGGAAGGAGAAAAGTGACTTTCACAAGACCCTTTTTCTACTGGCCTGTGGGGGACAGAGCTCATCAAATCTCAGAATCACAGCATGGTTTGGGTGGGAAGGGACCGTTAAAGGTCATCTAGTTCCACTCCGCTTGCAGTGAGCAGGGATATCTTCAACTAGATCGGATTGCTCAAAGCCCTGTCCCGCCTGACCTTGAACACTTCCAGGGATGGCACATCTACAGCCTCTCTGGACAACCTGTGCCAGTGTCTGACCACCCTCACAGTGAAGAATTTCATAGTAAATCTTTCATTGATTGAATATAATTCCAAGTCATTTGCATAGTAAATCCTCTCCTTGCAAGACCCTTCTGTCAGCTCCCAGAACTGCCAGAAGCTTGGAGACCCAGCAACCTCTTGGTGGCATCCATTTGCTGCAGCTGGGTGCCTTGATTTAGGAGAAATACAGTGTGCCACATACCCTTGCAGCGCTGGCATCAGCTGGGAGATTTATTCAAGCACCCTCTGAGAGCTTTTAATTGGTCTTCTCCTGGCACACAAGCTGCCTGCTCTGGTGGCATGCTTGAAGGATCCACATCACAGTAGGAGTCCAGTAGGATTCCTGTCCAGCTTGTTGACCAGAATTACTCCACAAAGAGCTTTGCCAGGTGATGCCAGCTGTGCTTGGAGGCTTTTGGACTCCACAAGTGATGACAAAGCTTGCGACAAGGACTCAGCTGTCAAGGCTGTTAGGAAGGGGAAAGAGCTCACTTCCCCCGAGCAGCGTGGTGGCCGCCACACTCGTGAGCAGAGAGGCCCTTGTCTGCTTCAGCATTCCGATGTGACTTGAAGACACAGAAGGAGGAGACCTGCTGGGAAAGAAGAAGCTATTTTCGTGTGGAGGTTACAAAAAAAAGCATTTGTGACCGCAGCCGCCTTACAAACAGAGGCCCCTTATTGTTTGCAGGGACACCCTTGGCAACCCTTCTTAGAAGCCTGGATAGGAACCAAGAAGGGCTTTGTGAAGACTTATAAAAGGGCATTATGAGCAGGGGGCCCCACAGGCAGCAGGGTCAGCCCTCTCTAGAGGGTGTTGTGGGAAGCAGGAATCTCCAGGAGATGTTTTCTACTGGAGCCAGTCTGGTGCCAGGCTCCCATGTGCTGGGAATGGGACCATTGCTCCCACCTCCTCCTCAGAACATCCTCCCGGTCAATAGAGAAGCTGTTTGTGAAGCTGAGCAATTGATGTGGGCAGTCTGACTTGAACATCATCAAAAACTACCATAGTCTAACCAAGTGGTGGATGAAATAGGGGTGAAGGATTTTGGGTCCTAGGCTGCTCTGCCAGAGAACATCTGAGCAGCACTGGTCATATGTCCCAAACCAAGAAAATCCTGCTTTCCTGTGAAAATGCTAAAAGACCACCTGGTGAAATCCAGTTCTTGTGGTTTAGGGGGATATTAGTGATCGTATCTTACTCCTGAATCAGATCCTTGGGGTCCGGAAAGGATTTCCCTTATCTCTGGTCACTTGACATCGTGAATAATGTCTAATAGCTGAGGAGTACTACCCTCTGGAAGGAACCATGAGTGTGTTATAGACAATAAGATAAAGATGTCTTCATCCCAGATGTATACACATGGTCTTCCACTGCAGGGGGTCTCCCACTGTTGGCTTTCTGGCTGGAGGACCAGCTGCCTTGAGAAGCTGACACGGGGCAGCTTTATACCCAGATATGGCAAGAGGCACTTACAAGTTTCCTCAGGAAGGATGGTCTATAAGTCAGGGCTGGGTTTCTGTCTCCATATCTTGGGATGTCTTGTTGAGCCAAGAGGCAGGGGCATGGAAGCTCCCAAATCCTGTCCGTGTGCTTGTGACACCAGAAGGATGTATCATCTTGTCAGTGGTGGGAGCAAGCCAGCCCTTCAGGAAGAGAAAGAGGTTGGTTTATGTGGCAGCCACAGCCAGGACTGCTGCTTCTGCAAACCAACTCAAAGCAGAGTCAAAGACACTCCTGCTTAGCTACCTGGAAGGAAAACCAGGCCAGTGCCAACCCTGGGTATGTCCAATGGAGATGACAGCAGTGGGGAACCTGGACCACAAACCTTGCAGGGTGAAGCCACAAACCCCATGGGGGCTCTGAGGGATGGTGCTCTTCCTCCTTTTTCCCGTGGTTTCATGACAAGGTCTACACCAATGCCAGCCCTCTTGGCACAAGACGAGTAGGATGTGGTCATATGATGGAGGTCCCTCTATTTTGACACGAGAGCTGCACATCTGTCCTTTTACTGGGACGTGCAGGCTGAGACCATCCATGACCTGGTGTGTGCCTGTGACACTGTGCAAGGGGGTTACATTTGGGGCCTTTGATGCCTGTAACTGCCAAGAGTGTTGAGACCATCAAGATGAGGCCATCGGTGGCTCTTTGCTTGTACCTGAGGGGCCCTTGAGAAGATAGGAAGGTGGCACGAGCCATTCTGCAAGCCCCCTTAGGTGAGGATGCCCACGGTTGCCAGTTACCAGAGCACTCACAGGCCCACCACCATGGTCTGGCAGGGGTGAGATCAAGCTACATCCCTAGTGCCTTGTATGTGGGCTCCACCTCCTGGCTGCTCTGCAAACCCCACTACCCCCAGCTTTGCTGCTGTCCCAACAAGGACAACGCCGGCTGGACAGGCAAGGCCACCACCACCTTCTCTGCTCCCCCCTGGACACTTCTCCATGCAGTCATGCTGTACAGCCTGTCCTTTTCCCGAAGAGATGTTGAACCACATCCCAACTGCCAGGGCTTTCCTCTGGAAGTGCTCCTGTTGCAAACGAAGCAGCTCCATCTCATCCCCCTCTGACCTTAGTTTCAGAGCCGGATATAATCACCCCGTCCTTCACCCATCAGGCTGGATCTGTAGCACCTTCCAGCTAAGCCAATCTTCAGCCCTCCAGGGGATTTGGCTGGTGACTCCAAGCTCCCTGTGTTGAGAAGCCCTGCCTGAGCCATGGGTCTCCCCGCTTGCTGATAGGAGGAGGCTTTGCAACTCACTGTGACAGCGTTTGAAGAAGCCCAGGCTCCACAGGCTGTACTGTAGCCAGGTGAAGCTTTCTCAGCGAGGATAAATTTGCCAAAATTAGGATCTCAGTCTATTTACAAATTCAAGCCAAATTCTATTTGGCAGATGAAACCCTCTGCAGAATCTGGGCAGAGGGGTTGCTGGAGTGAGTGGTGAAGCTCTGTTTTACTGATAAAGTCATCAGTGGCTGCACCAACCTGCACCTCGGATTGACCCTGTGGATCTATGGGATGCCTTGATGCCTTCAACCCCACACTATAGGACTACAGGGGTAGTCTTGGGGTCCCTGCAACCCATGCAGCAGTGCTTCCATTTCAACCACTTCTCCCTTGCCGTAACAACAGAGCTGGCTGGTATCTTGACATAGGTCAGGGCTTTCTTGTGATCTGTCCCGATCGAGCCGTTCAACCAAGTGTGAAGCACTTAAGCATTTGCCAAGGTGACGCTGGGAACAGCTCTGGCCAATAGTGCAGGACATTCTCCTAGAAAAGAGAAAAATGCAGCATCTTTCTTTTCTCTTTTTCATTACTCACACAAAATTGCCTGATGTCAGCGGAGAGATGGAGAACAGCATCCCTCAGCTCTGACCTCTCTCGAGGATCTCCCAGCAACCTGGGCCACATCTCCCACCAGGAGATGCTGCAGAAGCAGGGAAGCTACAAAGAGCTGAGTTCTTCGTGTGCTGTCTACGGGCCCGTGTGGCTTTCTGTTAAGAGAAACATTCCTGACAAGAATAGAAATAATTGAAGATTTTGATTTTCTGGGTTATGACAAGGAAAAGAAAACAAACAACCAAACAACAAAAAGCAATGCAATTTTCTCTTTGGCACTTGGGAAGCAGACAAGGGCTGCCAACAAAACCCGAGTGGTTCAGGGGTCGCACAGATGAGAGAGCTGCGAGAAATGTGATTAATAGACGGGGGAACAGGCTGGCAAGGAAGATGCATTTTCTAACAGCCAGGAGAAGCTCTCCAAGAAAGGGATGAGAGTCCCACCATGGACAACTTGCAATTTCCAATAAGCTACAACCCCAGAAAACATCCCACTGAGGATGGTCCCATCCTACAAACCCACACTGGTGGGCAGGGCAGCCACTGGAGCTCAACTGCCTCTTTTGTCTGCAATTGCTTCTACTTTCTCCCATGCTCCAGACTTGTAAGACTGGCTCTGAAAGTGATGAGCAGTTGCAAGATTAATTGCTTTGAAAGCACAAAAGGAACAGAAAACGCCCGAAGGCACTGGGACAGATAATATGTTGTATTCATAAAGGTTTTAATAATTTATTGCCGGCAGCTGTATGAAGTTATTCTGTCCCCTTCCACTGCTCCTTTTCAAGGACAACTCAAGGCAGCTCGAATCCTGCTCAAGGAGCGCAAATCAAAGGATGCCTTGAATGGAATGGAGTCATGTTTTATTAACCAAAGAGACTTGTTTGCTCGTAAGAAATTAAAAGTGCTTTTACTGAGTTCAGGGCTCATGAAAAATGCCAGATGAAGACTCTGGAAATGGAAGGTGGTGGTTGCGTTGGCTCTCTCTAGGGAAAGAGAAACCTGCTTGGGGTAAGAAGTTGAGCATGTCTTTAAAATTAAGCATGCACCAAAGTGATTTCCTGAGTTAGAGCCCAAAATGCTGCACGCTGCCGTGCTGCAGGACTCCACTACAGAGCCCCATGTCTGTTGGCACTGAGAAGGGTGGACATCCGTCTGGCGTTACCCCTTTGGAGGTCAGCACCTTACTGGCAATTCCTGCAACGGGGAATCATAGAATCATAGAAATGTCTGGGTGGGAAGGGACCTCCAGAGGTCATCCAGTCCAACGCTCCTGCTGAGAGCAGGGACAGCCTCAACTAGAGCAGGGTGCTCAGAGCCTTTTTGAGCCTCACCTTGAATGTCTTCAGGGATGGGGCCTCAACCACCTCCCTGGGCAACCTGTTCCAGTGTTCTACCACCCTCATGGTAAAGAACTTCTTCC
>JAAGNO010013188.1:50307-134506 GCA_033439905.1 Ceryle rudis | reverse complement strand
CCAGCCTGGCGGGGTTCTAGCAGCCCCATGCGGCTGTTTGCGAGGCGGGTCCGGGCCCCCGCGTGTCCTCATTGGCCTCTTCCCGCGGCAGCGCCGCAACCAGCGGTTCCGCTTCAGGGCAAGGGCTGGATCGCAGTGCGGGGCTGAAGCTCTGCTTTCGGCTGCTTCTCTGCAGTGAAATACTTGGGGTAGGGGTAACATAGGGGACTTGGCATATTCCCTGTGGGATTCGGTACCGAGCCCTGTTCTGAAGAGGTGCGAGGCTTTGGGGTATTTAGAGGGGAATGCGGTGAACTCATCATCTTATTTGGATTTAATACTGTGCTTGGATAATTTAGGGAGATTGGGGGAAAGAAAATGATTTGCTTGATTTTTATGGCATGTTAATTTTCCTGAATGAGGAATACATCGTCTGAAGGTTTGATGCTGGTTTAAATGTTGGAGAATCCTTTTGTGAAGCTGTGCTGATGGTGTATTTACTCATTTGGTATTTTTTTACAAGAGTCATGACTGTTTTTTCCTTCCCCCTCTGCCCCAAAGATCAACAGTTGCCCCTGCTGACTCTAGCTGATTGAAGTTGTACATCATTTGAACTCATTCGCTTTCAGATCTGGAGATCTTTCTTGGTTAGCGTGGAAGTGTTAAAGGCTCTAGTCCAAAATCTTTCTAGATACACACGATACAAGCATGCAGCTCTTTCTGGGTGGTGGTTGTTGCTGTTTGTGTGTTGGGTTTTTTTTTTAATCTCTCTAGTAATGCATATATTGAACTGTTTATATTGTTAAACTACCCATGAATTACATTAAAGAGATGCATCGTGAAAAACTTTGCTTGACTTGTTATAGTGTTGTAAGTGAACAGAATGAAGGAGCTGGTTTGCAACATATGATTTATATTATTTTTCTTAGAAAAAAAAAACCCCAACACATTAGCTTTCATCTGGTTCTCTGCTTCCATTCTCTATGGCCATGCAAACACTTCTGTTACTCCAAGGGAAGGTGTGTGGGAGAGCAGCAGATGAGCTCTTGGTAATGGTGGTGCTATAGGAGAGGAGTGATCAGGAGCGTCCCTTTGGTGACAGTGATGCTGGCTGTGTAGAAGTGCAGTGTTAGCTGGAGTTCAAAAGGTAACAGCCATATTTAGGCAAGGCTGTGCAGCTTTCAAATGATCCTTCTGTCTTGCATTCCAGTGAAAACCAAAGGACTATTGGTCTTCTGCTTTCAACCTCCTCCAGAGCCACTTCCAGCAGAGGACAGCATGTTTCAGTTTGCTCTCCTGCTTTGCTTCTCAGTGGGGATTTTTTTTTTTTCTTTTTTTTTGTAGCTGAGCTTTACTTGAGAAGATTAATCATGTTTTGTGCTTTACTGGGTCCAGCTGCTGACACTGTATTTGGGGCTGATGTCCTTGTCTTGCTTTCCTTGTTTCTTCCCAGCTGCAAAAGGACCACCTCTGCTTCCCCCAGCTCTTGTTGTTTGCACTTATGCATCTGGCAAGTGTTTTATCTCTGTGGGCCTGAGTTGAGTCAGCTGGGTATCTCTGCAGGGTGCTGGCTGGGAAGAGGTTGTGCAAACCCACCTAGACTGACCGTACCTGGATGCAGTGAGGTCTGTTAGTCCCTCCCTTACCTTCCCAGCAAAGGGTTTCTGTGCAGCTGGGCACCACTGTTTTAAAGCATATGTGTATGAGGCTAAAGTTGAAGTCATTTTATAAATAGGATCTCTGGATTTCCTTGTTTTTCTTGTAATTAAGGACTCTCCATCTTTATGTTGTTCAAGTGGGTCACTTTGCCTCTGTAATATCCTTCCAATAACTCCTTTAAGGTTGTGTTTTTATTATTGTTTCCATATGATGTTACAAAGCCTTCATGCTGGAAGTCATTTCTTAGTAATGGTTAATAAATTCTCATAATAAGTGATCTAGAAGCTTGGAACTCAGATGAGGCACCTGTGAATGAAGTATGAGGGGGGAAAAGGGGAGGTAATTGACATTTGTTCTTTCATAAATTCACTGTGTTTCAGGCACAAGTAAGAACCGATTAACTTATTCTCAAAGCAAATGAGGTAGTATAAGTTTCTTACAGAGATTTACCCTTCTTAGGCAATCTATTCTGATAGGTTGCAGTTCTTACCATTGAAAATACTTCTAATTTCTAATCTAAATTTATTTGCTACAATTTAAGAATTCTAACATGCGTCCCTGTGAGCTCTTTATTACACCTCTTCTGCAGGAAAGTGTCGTGTTTGGGGGGCTTTCTCTTTGGTGTTTTCCACATGTAAGAAATTCCATTTATTCAGTCTCTTCGGTGATTTTTGTTTTTTTTTTTTTTAATCCATCTGTGGGCTATTCTCCCTTCTTTTCTTGAGGCTTTTGCCACTTGGTTTGCATTTTTCTGGAACAGCAGAACCGGACATGGTGCTCCGAGTCCTTAGTACAACAGGAGGAGTAAAAATTATTTCACGTGCTTCTTATATGATACATGCATTTCATAAATGAATGATCAGTTGTCACTTTTAAAATTATTTTTTACTTTTTGCAGTGATGTTTAGTACGTTCAGCATAAACCCCAGATTCTTTAGCACTTTACCACTCGACATATCTCTGGGCAGAATGGTATATTGCCTTGTCTCCCATGTTGTACTTTGCAGCTGTTAATTCTTACCTTTCTACTCTGTCAAACTGCTACAGGTGACTTTTGCACTTGATTCAAGTGACTTCAGATTCTGAGTCCTTCTGTCCAAGTGCTTGTAACTGTCCCAGATTGTCCTCTGTTAACTGAAGAAAGTGACCTTTCTGTCCTGATATTTTCCAATGTGCAATTTATGGACAAGATGTTGTCTGGGAGATTTTTGAAGCTGGTACTTGTGATCATAAGAAATCAAATTGAGGCAGAGCAAAATACAGTGCTGCTCACAGCAAGTTCCTGGCTAAATACTCTTCCCCTTTGCACCCAAGTTAATTTTTGTAGCACTGGAGAATGCTAAAAGATTAGAGCCGTGTGAATGGGCTTGCTACCTGTTTTCTCTCTGACTGAAATAATGATACCTTTTCTCTGGGTATGGGTTTCTAATCATCTCTCAGTACGTTGGTATGTACCATATTTGTTTAGCTTATATGACTGTCAAGAGTGGCAAAAATCCAGTTAAAACTATATTGCGTCTGGTTGCTGTTTTGCTACTTACACTGTGTCATTGTCATTTTGCTACCTACTTTAGCAAAGGAATTGGAGAAAAATATATTTGTTTAATGTGATTTGTTCTTAACAAAACCTTACCTGCTTCATTATCTGAAATATAGGAGACAGGTAGTGTGACTCTTCTGGCATCTTCTCAGGGACTGAGTAATCCTGACTGGTCTGTGTTTTGCTGCGTATTCAGTTTCCTGCTCTTCAGAGGCAGGTGCTTTTGCTCTTTTTCAAGCTGCTGGAACTTAATGCGGAGAGCAGCGATGATCTTTGATAACTACCTTTGCCGGTTTTCAAAAAGTAAATGTTATGTCTATCAGATTTGAAAACTTTGAAGTACTCTTTTAATGCTGTAACCCCTGAATATAGTCCATAGGTTAATGGAAGTTTATTAAGTTGTCTGCAGAAGCACATTGCCTTTATTGTGCTTTCTGTTTGAAGTTTGCTGATAAATATGGATGGGAAATTCAGAGTCCTGACTTTGTTGGCTCAGGAAGTTTGGAGGAATGTCTCCAATATGTTTCCCGGTTCTAGCTCATGTTCTTGCTCCTTTTGCTGTGATATGAGATTCACTAAAACAGATTAACTGTCTAATATATGAAGATCGATGCAGAAAATGCTTCGAGTGCTTTGGCATCATCTGTTAGATATTTTCCTTCCCATTGAACAGTGGGTTAATGCGCTCCTACTTTAACTCCTCTTTCTTTCACTGCAGACGTTCTGAAGGAATATTTTCATGTCACCTTCAGTGTTGCCTCCCAGAAGTTTCGTAATGCTTTGATTTTTCTTACTTCGTTAACTGTGAAGTTCGCTTAATAAAGTGACCTTCAGTGATTTGATTTGTACTTGTGCAAAATCTCTTGAATTTCAAATCATTAAAGAGCCTATACTTAACTGAGATGATGTGTCAGTAAGCTTCAAACCTTTCTCCTGGGTTTCAGATAGCTTGTGGTTTTACCATTAGTTCATTTTCTTTATTTTGTGGCTTCTCTGTTTTGACCTTCTGAATAATTGTGAGAGTTGCCTTCTTATGTCTTCTGTCAGCTCAGTTGTTTCCACTTTCACGTTCTTAGCCAGTTCCTTCCCTTTGATTAGAATGAAACTAGAAGAGCTTTCCTTGTATTGTGTGGGGTTTTTTTTTCTTTTTCTTTTGTTCCCCTCTTTTCACCTCTTCTTTAACAAAGTCAATCTCAAAATGTTTAAGAAATTTTTGGGCACTGTGTGAAGTCCTGTGCTTTGGAGGTTGGCCTGTTTGTTGTTCTCCTCTTCCCCTCTTCCCCACTTCTTTAATTTAAATCTCTCTCATCTGGGGTGGATATGATGTGTTAGAGTGCCGATGTTGCCCTCTCCTCTCCCTTTTACTATGACCTTGATCCTGCCAATGAATTTATTCTGGTTCTTGGCACCAACACATGCAGGTAGCGTTTCTCCTCCCTTTGCATATCTCCCCATGTCAGTGTGCTTGATCCGGCACTGGAACAACTCACAGTGGCTTTCTGCTAATGCTGCGTGTTTGCTGTGTTCAATTCCCCTGTTGTCAGGGGGGTTCTGGAATGTGTTCCTGCTTGCTGCAGACCAGGGGTCAGCGGGCTGATAAGCACAGCGGTGCTGTGATGGAGATGAGGGATAAGCAGATGAATGCAAGAGGATGAAATCGGACATTGGGTCTTGGCTGTAAACATCCTTAAAGTTGGGTGTCCATTGCAGTTTATTCCAATGGAACCATTCCAAGTCTTAAAGTCATGGGAATGGTTTCTGGGGGGATTTATTGCTTAGCATTTTGTTTTCCTTGGTTATTGCTTCTTGACCAATATCGCCAAAAGTGTAATACCATGTGTTTTCAGTATTAGAATAATGTTAAATAAGCTTTTTCCACTATAAATCTTCCCTGTCACTGGGAGGGAGGATGATAAATTAGCAGTTAAAAGTTGTTCTAGGATGGGACTTAGTATGGAAATGCTCAGTTCAAGAATAATGAATGTCTTTTAAAGTTTATTTTCTTAAGTATAGCAGAGGTTCAAGGCATCAGATACTTGGCTTTAACAATTCTTTTGCACAGGGAAAGGTGTGTCTAATTATGGAGCAATGCTTGATTAAAGTTCTCAGTGCATTTGTTTCTGAGGTGCACTGATGGCTTTGGCTTCTTTTAAAAACAAGTTAACTCTCAAGAATGACATTCAAAAGCCTTTGTGCTTGCATGACAATTTGTGATTTTTTTTCGACAATTCCTAATGGCTTTTCTGAGTGTACAGATGCTGGCCGTGTGCTTGCCAATGGAACTGTAATCCACCTGGCTTCATTTGAGACCATGAATTATCTTTTACTCTGCCTGCTTGGATTTCATGGCCTGTGTTGAGTTTTAGGAGGCAGGTTAAGCATATCCCACTGATTTACTTACATAAAGAGGAAAGGAAACGCATCCACTGAAAATAGCATTAAGAGAATGTTAAGGTTGTTACTGTGAGCAGGACTGGGTAAATAAATTTACTGTGCTGTAAACTTGAACCATATGGACTCCAACAATCAGACACAAAGTCTTAGGTAAGAAAGGTAGTTAACTGGGGCTGCCTACTATAGGGAGAAGGAGGGAAACTGGTATGTAAAGCTCTTTCTTACAAGTCAGTTCTGCAGCTCCAGTTATCTGTGATCCATCCTGACTTGTAAAGAGAGAAAACATGGATGTCAGCAGAACATGAAAAGGAAAGAAACTCCCTCTTCTCCCCAGCATCATACCAGCTGTTGTGCTGTATCTGCAAAGTGTCTTTCCAGTGCTTGGCATCTCTGGGAGACACAGGCACAGGTACCGTAGCAGCCTCCACAGAAAACTGGTAGGCTTGATTTCAGTGGTTGCCAGTGTTGTGTTTTTGGGTTTGTTCCTGTACTGCTGCCATCTTACATGATAGTTAATGATCGTGCCTCTATTATAAGCTCTTCTGTTGTCTTTTTCTGGTCTGCAAGAGACTTACGGAAAGGTGTGTAGGCTCCTTATTAAAATGTCTTTCCCCAGAGGGAGATATGTTTATTTCCCGTTTAATTAGTTAATAAGGCTTCAGAATGAAGGCAGCATAAAACCGCTGACTATCTCTAGGCCCAGCTTTGTGCTGCTCAGGGGAGACATCAATTCACCGAGTTGTGTTGTGGGGATTCTGTAATCTACCCTGCACCCTGCTATGGCTGTTCCAGGGATTCATTAGGGGGTAAGTGCATCCTCTGAGAACTCTTAATTGTGGTGCTAACAGCTGCTAAAATGAAGAAACAGAGGTTTCATTATTTGCATATTTATTTTAATGTTAAGAGCATTTGGAGTTTTGTGGCTGTCAGATTCCCCAAGAGTTGGAAGTAGGAACATCCCTGGTGAATTTGAGGGAGTGGGGTCTCATGTCAGCATGTGGGGCTGGAATTGCTGGAAAAAAGTTTGGAATCTTCTTGTTTAAACTCCTTCCAAGTGAAAGGATTGCTTGGCTTCCTGCTGCATTTTTCTCTGCAGTGTGGTTCAAGAAAATGCCTTTCTTCTAAGATGGGGGGGAAGCCCTGGAGATCGTGGAAAATAGCTTAAGACTGTATTTCAGCCAAGTGAGTTTGAATGAGGAAGTCTAACTAGAAGTAGGCAGTGAGGATCTGTCAGACCTGTAACTTTTAACTTGAGCATGTGGGAATTAAGTGCTTAAATACGTATTTGAATTTTATTTGGCAAGCTTTTTTTCCCAAATAAGGTATCTTAAATGCAAGATATACAGGGACAATAATAAATAATTAAATAATAAATAAATTCAGGGCTGTCATTTGTACCACAAAGCCTGGCTGTGATGTATATGATTTTTAGGCCACCAGATTTCTATTAATACAAAAGTGGGGTGTGGGCTCATGAGTGCAAACAGCTTGAGTAGTACTGGTTGAATTGTAGAAATGTGGTTACAGGACTTGTGAACAGGCAGCAGGCACAAGGAAAAGAGGCACCACTCTGGTACTTGCTGGACCCTTGCAGGAGCTCATCTGGTTTGCTAACCTGGCAGAAAATGAGAAGCTTTTTTTCTGAGTTAATGTGGTGCTGTTTGTACAGGACTAGTGAGTTAAGTGGTTTGTGAATCGTTAGATGGGCATCAGAGGGTGGTGCAAGGGAATCTGTAGGAACATGTTCACAAGGTGGAAATAGGGTTGAAGGAAGGACCTTCCAATGGCATGGTGTTAATTTAGCTTGCACCATTCTGTGAAACTGCATGCTGAAAAAGCAGGCTTATCTGGGGAGAGCAAGTGCTCTGTTTTGTCTCTTAGGTTTGTTTCCTTGCTGCTCTTGTCATGTCATGTGTCTCAAATGAGTAGACCCATACTTGCATCAAAAGCATTAAGTAGTCTTGGTGGGCTAAAGGAGATTGGGACTACATATAGCTAAAAGTCTCAGCCAGAACAGGAACTTTGTGTGGTCCTGAAAATGCCTACTTTGCTTTGGGGAGGTAAGTAATGGAAACTACGTAGAGTATTTCATTCCCAACAATTTATTTCTGAGACAATTCTCTTTGTTTCTTCAGAATGAGCTGGGAGACACATCAGGGAGGTCTTTACTCATGTTTGTCACATCTACCATGGGAAGTTGGGTTAACTGGTGCTTGTTTGAAATAGCTGCACAATTGTAGCTTTTCTACATCCTCAAAGGAAGAAGCAAAATTACTTTTTTTTTTTTTTTTTTAAAGTGTGATCTATTCCCTCAAAGAAAGCTTCTCATTTTCTGCCAGGTTAGCAAAGAACCAGATGAGCTTCTGCAAGAGTCCAGCAAGTACCAGTCTGGTGGCTTTTTTCCTTGTGCCCACTGCCTCTTCACGAGTCCTGTAACCACATTTCTCTGATGAATCCTTAGAGAATAAAAAACTAGGTCATTTTTCTTTGCCTTTTAAAAGTTATTCCTATTTTTATTAATTGGAATTAGATGCTCTTTGGACTCTGTTCCATCTCATTACTCTGCCAAAGTCTCTCCGAGTTAGTCATGAGAGGTGGTTAAATCATTACTGAAATACCCAAGCGATTATTTCTTTCTGCCATGTAGTTTGACAATGAATATTTTCTTTGAGTCACCATCTTAATACCTCTGATGGTGTTAATGCTTCAATTATATTATTCTTTAATTTTAAAATGAACATAGTAATAAAATCTTCTCTTTTCTCTGTTATCGGTTGGCATGTCTGATCAGTTACACTTACTGTCTGCTTAGCAAAGCTTGCTGAGCTCTACTTTTCATTCCTCTGAAGTACTTTTTGGAAATTTAAGTTGTGGTTCTGCTCTGAGGTGTAACCTTGGCAAAAGGAAAGCTATTGTTTATATCCTGAATCTCCAGTCAGTGAATTGAAATGCAATTTTTTTCTTCGTTTCTGATAATTCAGTCTGACTAAAACCCGCAGCCTGGATCCTGACAATGGCTAATGGGTTTGGTTGCCCACCTTGGCATGGTGAGGTTGAATATGGTAAACGTTCAGCATGTTAATGGTCCAACACAGGTATGGTAAATCTCAGCGGTTAAAATCAGTGTTTCTCAAAAAGAAGGCAAACACAATATCTTCTTAAACAATTTGACATTAGGCGGTGCTTTTTTTTTTTTTCTTTTTCTTTTTAATTCCATCTACTGCATTATAATTCAAGCCAATAATTCTGTGGGTTCGTGAGGAAGGAGGAAATTTGACTTGCTTCTGTGTGGTTGTGTTAGCTGCCAAATGTTAGTAAGCGGTATGGATAGGCTTAATATTTATGAAATGAAGCAAATATATTCCTGATTAATTTTAATGAGCATGTCTCAGTGATTGTGAATTCACAGCAGAGCAGTTCTGAAAACACCCTTTGGGAGTATTCAGAAGTTGCATTTATGTGTGTGTCCCTTGCCTGGGACACTGGTTGTCTGTTTTTTGTCCCCAGCACAACTGAAGGTTGTGAAGTTTGAAGAAGTTAGGTCAATGTTTTGGAAGTTAAATTGAGTACTCTAATGTTCAGATCTGATTAGGAAATTAAAATCTTCTGTGAATCTTCCCTAATAGTGAGAGGATATGGGTCAAGCAGGGTGCTGAGCTTGCATTGTGGACACTTAAGTTTCATGTTGCCGGTTCCCTCTGGTTTAATGATGCACAGGAAGCAGTGGATGTTACTTCACAGCAAGGCCACTCTGGCTGAAATAAAAGTCATAAGTAGTAGTCCTAAGAGTGAACTGAATTTTGTAATAACATCGACTTGGTTTTTCTTTAAAAAAAAATTATTTGCAAGAATTATATTTGATGAGACCAGATCTGAGAGAAGAATGTAGCCAGAACTGCTGCTATTTATGACAAAATTAGACTTTAATTGTCATAGCTAAGAACACTTTTTGATGCTCTGAAAATCATGTTCTAAGTTGTTCTTCCTTTGCATATAACGCATATGGAGGTAGAAGATGCCTTAGGAAATTTCCTGCAAGTGTTTTTTTTTTGTGGAATATAGGTAAGTTTGGGGGAGTGAAAACAAGATGCCTCTGCCTCAAAGGAGCGATGAAAATTCATCTGGTTGGTTAAATATTTTGGCTCTGATTTGGGAAACATGTAGATAATCATTTTTGCTGTTCCTACGGTCAGTGGTTGGCATTAAGGTTAAACTGGATGGCTAAGCATTTGCAGAGACCTGGGCGTAATGTGAGCACAATAACTACTTTGATATTACAGAGGAAGAGAAGTGGTTATGCTGAGAGTTAAGAAATAGTTGGATGGAACAGAGTGAGGAATGGGGGTTTTGGTGTTGGGTGTGTTTGTGGGTTTTTTTTTTTTTTATTGTTGTTGCTGTGGTTGGTTATTTTTTTGGTGGTGGGTTTTTTTTGGTTTCTTTTTTTTTTTTTTTTTTTTTAGAGGTCAAGTTGAGGTAAAAGTTCCCAAGCCCCAAGAATGTTTCGCTTCCCAGTTATTATTAATGCCAAGCAATGCAGCCAGGCTGTCAGTCTCTCTGCCAGGGTGGCAAAGGAGGACGGACATTCCTAGACAGCAAAAGGCAAGGGAGTGGTTGGGCTGATGTTGACACCTTCAGACTGATGAGCCAGAATGGGAAGTGTTGGGTCTAATTGGACAGGAAAGTTTGGCACTGGGGTTAGATGTATTACAAGAGCTGCTGGCAGAGACGGGGGTGAACAAGGAAGACCTCTGATCCCAGACAAGTACAGGCAGAAAAACCTTTAATGTCTTTGTCATCCTTACAATGTGTCATGTGTTTTCTATAAAAAAAAAAGGGGGGGGGGAGTATATCTTCACGTGGATTAGGACTTGAACAATAGGTATGACAAATGACTAGGTAATCTTCCGTATGAGTATATGAATAGCCTTGTGTAAATAGAAGAGTTCAGATTCTTCTGGAATAGTTATCTGGCAGGCTTAAAAAGATTGAAAAAATAGGCCTTTCACACCCTGGACAGCATCAAGAAGGACTGTTGGTGACAGTTGTGTAATTTGATAAGCCTGTGACTGATGCACTGTGACCTGGAGATAGGAGGCTGTCTTTAAATCCCTAAGATCCCCTTGTTCCAGGAAAAAAAAGGAAAAGTAGTTATTACTTTTGGGATATAGCTGTATTCAGTAAAGGGACAGGGGTTACAGGCCTGAGGGCAATGCCAGGATGATGTGATGTAGCTGGGAACATCATCAGCTGAGCAGGCTTGGAGGAATTTAGGAGTTGAAGAGATGCTTGTCTGAGCTTGGTCGAGAATTATTTATTTGAACCTTTTTTGTTTCCAGTCTTGCAAGAAAACCTGGCCTAAAATTTTGCTAAAAAAATCCTTGATTTCTATTCTGCCTGCTAGGTTTGGGGGAGAGGTAGTACAGGATGGAACAGCAGACATGGCCAGAATGAACTGTCTTCATGTGGGCAGTACCTCAATGATGTATGGGTGGAAGAGCCCCTGGGAGATTTTTTTTCTCTGGGATGAGGTTAGGGAACTCAAATTACAGTGGGGTCTGTGCAGGAACCTTTGCTACCAGATGACAGATTTTGGAAAGGAGCCTTCTCTTTTGCGAGAAATGTTTGGCTAGGAAACATCTTGCGGCTCTAAGGAAACTCTGAAATGCTGTAGCGGAGTCAGAAGGGGAGGTTGACTCCCAGTCTTACTGTGTGGCAGTAAATGAAGCAGTAAAGATCATGAAGAGGCCCTGCTTGGAGCAAGGGGTGTGGCTACCTAAGGACTTGAGAAGAAGAGTGATGAATGGGCTAGAGATGCATCTGGGACTACCTGCAAAGACTGAGGAAAAACTGGAGCTAAACAACTGTAGAGGAAGATGTGAGGTTCAAGGAGGATGAATGCCTGAGGAACTGGTGGCTGTGGGAAGATCAGAGGTAAGGGCAGTCACCATCTGCGCCTTTGTGCGCACACGTGCGCTTGCACATGCACTGAAGGGGTGTAGGTGTCTAAATGAAAATTAGCTGAGCAAGGAGTCTGTGGCTGGATCCAAAAGTCACAGTCAGGGAAAGGAGGAGGATGCAGAAAGCGTTGGCACTCTGGTATTTCACCTTCCCTCACTGAGCTGGAGCAGCACCCGGTGTTTGGGTTACAGAGCCCTGGGGGGGAGTTGGCCAAGTTCCTGGAGCCCAGCGTTTCACAGGGGCTTCGTCAGTGCCTGTCCTGCTTCCCTGCAGGAGTGCAGGCTGTGTGCAATTGCTCCTGCCCTCCCCAGGAGCTGTGCTTTTGAGCAGAGGAAATCCTGTATAGCCCTAATGCTCATCCTTCGCAAATCAGGAATGGGAAATATAGGCGTGCTTCAAGTGTTCATTGTAGTGGCTTAATTTCCTTATCTGGTAATGTGGGGATAATACTGCCTCATGGTAGTTTTGAGAAGGTCAGTTATTTAATGCTGACTATGCATGCCAAAGAAAACTGGAGGGGGGAGGGGAAAAAAAAAAAGTAAACGTGTCGAAGCAGGATTTGAACAGGGTAAAATAAACAAGGTCTGAGGATAAGCCGGCATTGTCTGCATGCATGTAAGTTGAACGTTGCCTATCCAGAGGGCTGAAAGAGGTGGCAGCCCTAACAAGTTGGAAAGAGCAAACCTACATCTTCATTCCTGGCAGGCCACGTGCATTAACCATAAAGAAAATGTGTAATGTCCAGGCCATAGATTGTGCTGGCTTTTAAAGGAATAACATGACATTGAGGCCTCTGCCCTGCTGCCTGACTTAGCTGACATAAGGTAATGGAAAGTGAGGCGAGTGGATGGGGAGGAGCTGGGCAACAGCCTGATTGTGTAAGTCTTTTTTTTTTTTTTTTTTTTCCCAAAGGAAACTGGGCTAACATAATGTGGAGATACTGTAAATTTATGTTGTTGTGCGTGACCACAAGAGGGATCAGACCACTTGAGTTTTCACTTCTGTATTTTTGATTCTGCGTTTTCATGTAGCTTGGTTATGGGCGTTTTACATACGGAGATTTTAATTGTCTGACTTGGCAATGATAATACGAGAAATCTAGTTCGGTAGTGGACTGGTGTCTTGTCTGTTTTCTGTCACAGGTCTTTTCCTTGGTTTCAATCTCTGCAGTAAAAATGAGGCTGTATTACTGCATGACTTCGATAGTTCTACATTTCTATTTGCACAAGAAGTTATGTCTTACTGTTTGCTAGCTAAGAATTCGCTTCCAGTAGTCGTCTTAGGTCTCTAAGTGAAAAGATAATTGTGCCATTAAATGCATTCAGAACCCATAAAGAGTCTAGTTCATATGGGCTTGTTCATTGGAACCTGATGTGTAGCTTTCTACCAACTGCCCTCTTCATGAACATCAGTTGTAAATTGTCAAATGTAGATGAGACACATGCTAATCTCAGTGTGATCAATCATTGAATATAATGGACCACAGTCACTTTCTCTTACACCTAATTTGTTCAATGTTTTCTTTTAAAATCCATATCTTTTTTAGGGATAGTAGAAAGATGCACAGTTGCCTGAAGGAGAATTGCTCCACCTCACTTCATTCTATGCGGTGTCCTTCCTTCACGAATATAGAAGCAGCGATACCATTGAAAATTTAATGAAGCTTTCATCAATATAATGCTGTGCCTCCACATTCTCTGAAGCATATTCATATTTAATGAGCTTCTAATTCTAATTTCAGGTAACAGGAACAAGTGAATATAACCATAAATCTGCTTTCCTTGTGAACAGCATGTCCCGTGTCATTTCCAATTTGTAAAGTAGTCATTGATGACCAGTGTGGTGAAGCAGGGGGAGAGTTGTACATCTGAGCCTCAAGCAGCTGCTATTTCAATCAGCTTTTGACTGCTTCTAGTAGTTCGTAAAAAATGTTTTCTCCCAGACCTTTATTTTTAGTTTTATTTTTTCATAAAAATCAGCTTCAGGAAACAGAAACAATGACCTTAAAGCAAAGAGGTTGTTGTCAAGAGTGTCATGTTTGAGTGTTTCTGTTTCGTGGTTTGGGTGTTTTATTTCATTTTATTTTCATTATTTTTATTTATTTTTTTCCAGTTCTTAGCAAGCCTAAGGTTAGTTCCTTAGTTAAAAAGTACAATAGTGGGAAAATATTTTGCATGTGTGAGAGAGCTGGTAATACCAAACAAAATATAGAATTGTGTATAATTAATTACAGAAGATGGAAATAGTTTAGGAATAACTGTGAAAATATCCTACTGCACTCTGGACAGTCTCAAACTGACGATTTCTGTGTAGCATCAAATAATGTTGCACTGCTAGACTGTCTGGAAGAAGCAGCAAGGCTTGTTTTGCTGTTTCTTACTGGGAGTGAATCGTAATGCTGAAGAGATGATATTGTTTACCAAATTTTATGCAGTAACACCACCTAGGAGTATACATAATTACGTTTTCAATTAGAATAAGAAAACATTAACACTGAAGTGTTTTTAATCATGTGAAAATACTTTATTGTTCTATCTGCATTATTTAATTTATGGTCCTTTTATTGTTTCTCATAATCATAATTGACATTTATGCATCAATATTTAATTTGTGTTTTGGAGGTTAATTGCAGAAAAAGACCATATATAATGTGATGCCACTGAATATAGAAACATGAAATTGAATAACCAGGAACACACTCCACTACAGATAGTATTGCCTTTGTAATAATACAAAAGGCAATGTAGAGAATGGTATTCACTCCACCCTCTTTCCTGGCAGTGTGCAATTTTCTGTTTCATCTATTGCAAAATTTTTACAAAAGAAATCTTAGCAAGTACCAGGAGAAAGCTACACTTGCCTGGCACATGTTAGTACCCTGATTGCTTCTGACCAGTCTTATTTTCTTGCGTTAATTTACTCGGAACATTACACTAGCAGGGCTAATCTGGATGTTCTCCCACCTATTTTTGTTTTTAATCCAACTTTTTCTGCACATTTTAGCAGCCTCACAAATAGAAGACTATATGCTGAGCATTTTATATGGATAGTCTTACTGTTTCAGGTGTATGTAGCAGAGTCGGAGTTTTATTCCGTCTTTAGCAAGATTTAACACTTGACCTTCATGGTCTCCTCTCAGAGCAGACCAAAAGGAGCTGTTGGACTGGCAGCTCTCGGGATGTGCAGCTCTGGAGCCAGTGTCCTTGATGCTGCCAGCGTGCAGCCCTCCAGTGCCGCCGGCACAGGCCTGTGGGGGGTCTCTGAGAGCTGTCACAGGCAGTCAGCTAGGATGGGGCAGGAGGGATCTGCCTTTTGTCTCTGCAGTCAGCTCTGCCATGCTGTGATTTGAGCCCTGGCCCAGGGGAAGCTGTAGCAAAGGCGGTGCAGCCCACAGTCCCTGCGGCAGGCTGGCTTGTAAGCCCTGGCCTTGGTGGTTCCCTCTAGTGCATGTCCCACCACCTTTTTACCTTCTGAATTCTTCCCTTCCTGATTTTTAAGACTTTCAGAGACTTTCCTTACTAGAAAAGATCTGGTGTGGGCGAGTAAATCTGACATCTTGCAAAGTTGCGAAGTGAATTTATTTGCTGTACCAGTCTGTTCTAGGCATTTCATGCTGGGCAACATCAGATGTGTATCGGTGATAGACACTTCCACTCTGTGCTGATTTCTATATTTACTGAATTTACGTTGGCTAATTAAAAAAACAAAAACAAAAACAAAAAACAAATTTTTAAATAAAACTCTTGTTTCCTAGCCATTTGGGATGCAGAGCTGCACAACAGTGGAACGGATGAAAGAATGGTGTTAACAAGACTTGTTCCAAAAGACTGGTTTGGTTCATCAGGTGTTTAAATGTCAGCGTAGCCTCACTCATGCAAATAGCCCATAGAAACAGTGAGACTCCTCATGTAATTATTATTTTTAGGATCAAAACCATACTATTTATTTTCACTTCTAAAAAAATATACATCAGTTTTTTCTGACAGTCGTTCTTCTGTCAAATGGTTTACTTAACACAAGCAGTTTATTTAAGATAAGTTGATAGCAGTAGGTTTGGAGTTTGTTCTAATGCAGCCACTTTTCATATTTGGCTTGGACTATTTACAATAGAAGCTGAAGGTGGTGGAGATGAGGGAGAGGTGTGTTTGTAGGGTTTGGGTTGTTTTTCTTTTAAATGTAACCAGTTCAAAGGTCTTAAATGGCTGTCCCTCATCATCTTCTGAGTGACATCAGATCTTTTACGTGCCACACTTAAGCACTGACTGCTTTTGACTAGGGTTTGTAATAAAGACACCGATACACCTTCATTTCATGGTGAGAGGGCATTTTTTTTTTGTGTGTGTAAAGGAACTGCTTTAATACTGTTTATTTTCCTTTCTTAATTTTTGCAGGTTTTTTTTTCATATTCTGTAAATATAATTTGAGTATTTTTACCCAGAGTCTCTTGAGCCTATGTATATATTGCACATAAATCCTACATTCCAAGCTTTGTTTTGGAGTTTAGCACCCAGAAATTAGAAAATGATGAAAAAAAGGATTCCTTGCTCAGTTGTAGTTTGGTTTTTTTCTGTATATATGGTAGTATACTATTACTGACATAGATTGCCATTTTTCATCTCGCAGGACCTGTTTTGTATCGTATTCAGGGAACATTTTAAGCGGTTATTTTCTGGATGTTATCAAGCATATGTAATGAATAAGAGGATCATTGATTTCTTCCTTTTCTGTAATGCTCAGTGTCTGTGGATATAAAACTTTTTATGTTTCCTGTGATATAAAAGCATTGCTACCTCTATCTTACCGATGAGAAAAATCATCTTGATTTTACAGACATCTCTAAACTTTGAAGTGTGCTATAAAGCGGAATGTTAGAACTTCTTTCCCATCCACCCTTCATCTTCAAAGACACAACCTGTTTCCACAGCAAACAAAAATAGCCTTTTAAGAGTCTCATAATGAAAAATGTTAACCTTAGACGGTGTGAATCTCATGAATAGCTGTTGGACGCTTCAGAAAAGGGTATTTCCATTAGTTAAGATAATTGTATTTCACTGTATTTCTTTCCTCTGCACTATAGTTTTGGAGTTTTTTAGAGCTTTTAGTTTGTGTTATGATGTTGAGTTCATAGACGCCTGGTGATTTGTGCAAAATAGTGTTTGGGCAGGTAATCCACTGGATCATCTTAGTGCTTCTGAGATAGGTTAAAACTGAAGTTTTACTCCTAGAGGAAAGTAAACTGGATATAAAAACAGATTTTCAAAAGGAGTGGCATTATTAGGGGATTGCTTTTGTTTTGGTGTCCCCTCCACCTCCCCTTTGTTCACTTCTCTTCTCTGTTGTGCTTTATTGTTCAGCCTCACACACAGTTATATTAGCACATCTGAGGGGCAGCAAGCTGCGATGCCAGTGCAGGTGCAGGGGGGAGATCACAGAATAGTAGGGGTTGGAAGGGACCTCTGGAGATCATCTAGCCCTGCTAAAGAAAGTTCATCTAGAGCAGGTTGTTCAAGATTGCATCCAGGTGGGTTTGGAATCCCTCCAGAGAATGAGACTCCCTAACCACTCTGGTGAGCTTGTTCCAGGGCTCTGTCAGCCTCAGAGGAAAGAAATTTTTCCTCATGTTCAGATGGAACCTCCTGTGTTCTAGTTTGTACCAGTTGCCCCTTGTGCTGTCACTGGGCACTGCTGAAAAAGAGTCTGACCCCATCCTCTTGACACCCACCCTTTAGATATTGATCAGCATTGATTGGATCCTCTGTCTGCTCTTCTCTGGGCTAAATAGCCCCAAGTCTCTCAGCCTTTCCTCATCACTGAGTGCTCCAGTCCCCTTATCATCTGTAGCCTCCACTATTCTATTCAGTAGTTCTTTGTCTCTCCTGAACTGGGGAGCCTAGAACTGGACACAATACTCCCGATGTGGATATGCAGCAGCAAGGCTTGTTTTGCCACCAGAAAAAAACCCTACTCTACAACTGCTTCTCCATGTTTCCTTTCTGAGGGTCCTCTGTGCATTTTCTGAGACACTTTGGCAGCACTGCACCTTCATGTACAGGTTTTGTGTGTGCCTTTTTAAGCTAAATTCTGAACAGGAGGATTGCACTTTGCCAAACATCTGTGTTTGTGGTATGGGTTGCGCTCAAAATGTTACGACTTTTCCTGCACTCTGCTTCTAGGACATAACAAGCTTTGTGAGAAGCCTTGTTGGTGTAAAATATTTTTATGCTTTGTACATGAAAACATCAGACTTCACTGGTTGTGCCTTTTATGTATAAAGACAACAGGAACAGAGGATGAGCAGTGGTGTGGTTAAAAAAAAAAAAAAAAAAGATGGGAGAAAATTTCCAGTTACATATGTGTGGACTTCCACTTGAGTCTTCGTGGTCATGCCAGCTAATTGAAGTCCAGATGTTCCCTGTGTCACATGCCCGTCCAATTGTTGTGCTCCTACCCCTTTTTTGGCACTGAATGGTGAACTAGTTCAGGATCCATTTTAAGATCTTAGGCTCATTGTTGGCTTGCTTAGCTCCTTGTACTGCTCCCAGGCATGCGTGCTGTTGTACAGACACTAGGACTTGAATATGGGGTAGGGAAGTATGGCAGCAAAGGTTTAGAAGCAGGGTGAGTTGCTGTAGGACTAGACTCTACCTTGCACCTGTAGTAGTGATGTGTGATGCCAGCTAAACAAAGCTCTGTTAGGTACTTGTACATATCTTTGTTGATAGCTTCAGTGCTGTGCCAGGAGAGCGCTGTTTGGGTAGCGTTCCTGCAGCGTGAAGTGGCCACGTAGGTGTGTGGCAGCCATGCAGAAAACCCCTTTGATCTCGGATGATCCCACACAATTTCCCCAGTACATACTGTGGGAGTTAAGATGTTTGTTTTAGTTGACAGCCTCTTTTGCTCAAACACAGTATAGCTTGGATTTGGATTTAGCTTAAACAAATTGCAAGGAGGTGTCTCTTTATGTTATGTAAAGTTTATATTCCTGAGAATAAAAGAATCACTTGTGGATTACCTGAAGTGTTGCAACTTGAGAAGAGCTATGCTGGGAAGGGTACAACTTTCTTCCTGAAGTGGGGAGAATTTTCAGATCTCTTCTCATTCAGATCTTTTCATAGTCCTTTCAAAGCTTGGACGGGGGGGTTTGGTTTACAGGGACCTTCTAGCATTGTTGCCAGTGTGAAAGGAAAGCTGGTACAAGATATTACTCAAGAGGATGATCACTGCACAGTGTGGTACTTGGTAAGCGTGATGGTTTTCATTTTGCTTAGTTTTCTTTTCTACATAAATGGAAGTGGGGATAATACAAAGCAAAATCTTTTTGGACAGTAGTGGGAATGACAGTGAAGCAAGTTTGATACTTGATGCGTCACAATTGTCGTCACCAAGCTGCTTTTTCTCTCTTTTCTCTCTCTCTCTCTTTTTATTTTTTTTTCCTTTTTTTTTTCTTCCCCCCCCCTTTTTTTTTTTTTAGCAATTTTTACATTGGTAGTAGCCAGAAAACCTGTCATGAGTCCCGGATTCATAGTTCTGTGCAGGGAAAGGAAGAATTCTTGAATTATCTGTAGTCTAAAAAGGAAACAAATTTGAGCAGGGGAGGTGAAGATATAATGGGAACAAGAAAAACAGTTTCCTCCTGACTTACTTGGTACACAGCATCTCATGCTGAAGTGCCGGCTCACTTTTACACTTTCTTCTTCAGTGGAGCTGCAGGATGGGATGGGGAGTAACACTGATACTAGAGGTTCATGGAGCATAGGTTTAAGCCATCGGTGATTGTATTTGTGGCTCTTAATCTCTGATTTTTTTCATTTCCTCCTCTGAGTAGAGTAAGTGAGCTGGTGTCAGGGGGTGTTTATGTGGTATCAGAGAGTAATCGCACCTATGCAAGTCATTGTTGTCCCCAGATTTGGGAAACCATCCCACAGGTTTGATCTGCTGTGAGTGCAGGTGGAGAGAAGGACAAGGAGAAGTCATACTAGCTTCCTGAACGGACTTTGTGTTCCCAGAGTGCTAAACTTGGGGTCTTTTCAAAAGGTAATAGATGCCATACAGGTGAGTCAGCCTTTTGTGCTGAGGGCCAGGTGCTTGACTTATTTTCGAGCTGGCATGCCAGGACACACTGGTATTCATCACATTTGTAAACACTCCTCAAAGTCAAGGGAGGCTTTTGTCTTGTAACTGGTTTTCCTTAATACTCTGGGAGTGATGCATTTTGCCCAGGTGGCATCGGCAGCCTGTGAAATATAGAGGAAGCATTTCTGCTGGGTGAGCTTTACAGCAGGATGATCTTCAGAAAGGGCAACCAAGAGTCTCTGTTCTGGTTTTGGTACTTTGCTGAAATACGCACGCTTTGGAATCCAGAGCAGGGAATGAAAGGCTCCACGTCTTGGACCAGGCTATTCAGCGATGTGGTTCCTGTCCTTGTTTTTCTGCTAAATGTGAATTTGATGGTTGACAAGTCATTCCTGCAGAACAGGAAAAAGTTAACTTTTTATTTTAGTGGCAGAAAGATCATTGCTGGTATTGCTGAGTGGAACAGAGCAGGCTTGTAGTCTGTTCTCCCGAGTTTTATGTCAAGTTTAGGCTCTCACTTTTCTGAAAGAGCGTTCAAGTTTCCCTTTAATAATCTATTACTCCTTTAGAACCTTTGTTTTTGAACAAAGACTCGACAGTATTTGTCTCTAGCAAAGAAGTAAAAGTAGTTCCTGATGAGTTTTCCACAATATTTGGTGGCCTTGCTGCTAGGGCTGCTTGCAGAGGGCAATGTTGGGCAGTCCTCGCTCCATGCTGTGTTGCTAGGGAATGCAAAAACTCCAGTTATATGGGAGTTATCCAATGAGTGTAATAAACATTCTCTTAAATGTCTGGATCTGTCTTTTGATTTTCTTTTGTCTTTTCTGTGTAGTGGTTTTTTGTTTGTTTGCTTTCTGTAGGCCATTGTCTTGAGGGGCCTGATCTTGCACAGTAATGAACAGAGTTTTTGTTCACTGATGAAACCTGCGGGACTGTTCAAATAAGTATTTGGAGCTGAATCCAAGACCTCCTTGAAGCCTACCAAATACTGAGGTTTTGTTTCCCCTGCTTCCTTGAGACCTATTTCCAGAAGGCTGTGAACCAGTAGCAGCTGCCTGAAGGATTAGGCCACATAGTAAAAAAGACCTGAACATATTCACATCTTGACATGTTATGTCTGAGAACGGCTAAGCAACAGTTTACAGCTTATACACATATTTTTAACTTATCTATGATGAAGTATTGAGTTTTAACATGCCTCTTAAATGGCTACCTCGAGGATGGAAAAAGTGACTTAATTGTATATTGTCAAAACCAAATACCTTCTTTTGGCATGGCCATTTAATGGACCATTTGGCTTCACTTGAATCTGGTTTTGCTAAAAGCTGCTGAGCAGAAATCACATGGGTTTGTCTTTCACTGTCAACTGTGTGCTGTGGTAGGTGGGGGTGTGATGCAGGTGCTGGTGACAGTTTGAACTGTTTGACTTTGTGCCCAGAGTGACAATTGCTGCCTAGTTAGCAAAACCAAAACATACTATTATCTTATTAGTGCATTCACACCTTTATGCAACTAAACAGCATTGTATTTAAGCTGTCTTTACTGTACACGTTCCCACAGTTTTAACACTTTAGCATTTAAAGCCTATGAGAATTTGACTGAGATTTAATTCCTCATATACAGTCTGGGTATTAGTGAAGCGTGATTGTATCTGGGTGCTTGAGGGCAGCTGCCCTGAGAAGTGAGAGTGTGGGAATCGGTATTGTCAAGGTCTTCAGGAACCAGATAAGAGAAAATGACCAGCAGAAAATACCCCTTTGTGATGGGGAAAGTCTTTCTTCCATGGGAGCACTTTCAGATAAAAGGTGAAAATTTATCATCTTGGTATTTGGTTGCATTAAATTTACATAAGGGCAAGGAAGTTCCCCTGGGGTGTTTAGTGATGCTGATTTCTGCAGTTCTTAAAGAAAACCCAGTATTTCCCAGGTTCTGCAGTTCCATCGCTTGAAAGTTTTGCAGCCAAATACTTGGCAGTTCTGGAAACTATAATATAAATTGCCATTAGAAGTGATATTTTGGGGTGGAGTATTTTTTTGAGTAAGCATATACTTCTTTAAACCATCTGAGTCATGTATTCTATTTTTTAATACAAAATGGTTTTGAAGACTCAGCATGTCGTGGTGGCGAGGGTGATACGGCACAAAGCATAAGGTGACATGTGAAGGCAGGCTAAAAAGAAGGGAAAGAAGGGTGAATCTTGGGTACCTCCCTAGGATCACTGAATTCATTTATACAATTATTTATTTCTAATAACTCTGCAACCTCTGTTGGCAAGCTAAATACAGTAGGGGGGTGGTTCCAGTTTTGAGGCTGTTGTCCCCCTGCCCCAGTTAAGTAGATTGCTGAGGGAAGATGGTAATGATAGGACAGTGGGTAGTGGCTGTGCTTCACCAGTACAGACACAGGTGTGTCTCTTGCTGTATTGGGTTCAGTCATCTTGGGAATGTGGCCTGACCTTTGTGATTTTATTTTATTTTTTTTTTTAATTTATATATATATTTCATGACCAACCATAGCATGTGGTTTTTTTTTTTTTTTAACTTGAGAATTTTGTTAAACTGGTTAACTCTGTCCATTGGTTTCAGGTCATGCTGCAGTGAGTGTCACCAAACTTGTTTTACAGGGTTTTCCAAGGAAAACACCCAGTAGAATGTTTTCTGCCCTGGGTAGGCTGATAAGCTGTAAATGCAAAAGGCTGTAGTTGCTTTTCAAATACTTCTGTTGTGCAATGGCATCATCAGTCATAAACAGCAGCCTGTGCTGGTAACTGGATTCTTTTCAGGCTTTAGTTGAGTGCATGACAGCTGCGGTAGCCAGGGTGCAGTCACCAGTACCTGCAAACAACCCACCTCTTCCTTATCTGTGAATCCCTTTTTGTTTATTTATTTCTGACTAGTAAACTAGACTTATGTCCTCTGTGGAAGTTGGTAAGATGATCGCTTTTCTGTAGCATCGTAATGTTTCTTGGGGAACTTGGTCAACAGTAGAACATCTTACACCTCGATCCAAAATGTTGCAGATGGCTTTAGGGGATGGAGGCAGCTTGGATTGCCCTTTATGTAAAAGCTTCAGAGTTAAGGAAATGGGCTCGAGTTCCTGGGGATGTGAGAGCTTTTGAGACCTTAACTAAAATTGCATTATAAATAGCAGGAGTGTGGATTTAAATGACGTAGACTGCCAATCATAGGTATTGGTGATGAGTTGAAGGGCTTTAATTTGCAAGGACGGACTGTGTCCAAAGGTCGATCTTGCACTCAGGAGTAAGAGTGGTTAAACTGAATTGGAGAAGGACCTTCACTTTTTTTAGATGCTAGTTTTATCTATGAGGGTGGGAGCGATCCCTTAAGTGGGAAAGGCTGTCTGTGTAAGCATGTTACAGAACAGTCATGGTCCTCAGCACATGAGTAAACCACCTACCCAAATGTGTGCCACAGTGCCGGGCTCGTGCTTGCAAATCTGAAAAAGCCAAATTTCATGTGACTGTTCTGAAAACTAGTCCCTAAGTCCTGGTGGAAGGAGCCTTGTTGGCCCAGTTATCCTTGTTGGACATGGAGGACAGTTTGTGCATTAAGCTTGCAGGATTGAGCCCAATAATCTGTAGGAATACATAATTCTATAAAATGGTGAGAACAAATAATTCAGAGTCTGGAATTTCCTTAGAGATTCATGTTCTAGTCAAGAGAGTTTTGTCTTCTGAGCATATGCAGTTTGCTTTGACCAAGAAGGTTAAAGGTGGTTGGTGTTAAATGAGCACCTCCAAAATGTCATCAATTGGAGGTGGTTATTTTCTGAAAAACTGATCCTTTGCCTTTTTTTTTTTTTTTCACTACAGTTTCTTTACTGCATCCCCCAATCTGGTGGTCATCCAGGAATTTGCTAGTGGCTATTGGTTTCTCGGAGAGTCTGCAACATCAAAAATTTACTTGTAAAATAAATATTTTTATTTGTGAGGGAAGTGTTTGAAGCAGAAATCCTGTCCTTATCATGTATAAGCTTATTATTTGAGTGAGGCTAGGAGCATTTAAAAAGCATAAAATTCTATGCTCAAAGGCTTTCAGTCTTCCGAGAGTCATGTGCTCGAGGGTATACTCTCCTTATTTGTTTTAATTTGACCGCTTTAGTGGCACTAGATAATATCAAGCATTTATTGTGTGATTTATATGGATAAGGAAAACACTATTTACTGTTTCTCAGACCAGGAACAATGTTCTTTACATATGGCTTTAATACAGCTGTTGTGAGCCTAAATAAATGCCAATTTTTTTAATAAGCGCACAGATCCCGTATAATTATGGAGCGGTGTGGTGTTTATGAGAGAACTTGCAGCATTGTTGAATGCTTCTCAGATGATCTTGGATAAAACAGAGAAGCTCAAATGTTGTCTGAATCGATCACCTGAATCTTGAGCCAGATTTCCATTTCCTTACTTGTTTTCAGCGGCTCTTTCCTTCATTGATGGGACTGGTGGGCGGTGGTGCCGTGCAGCACGAGGCAGTAGCCATCATCCGTAACGGTGGGGTTTGGTTGTCTGCATGGGATTTGCAGCTGAAGTAGTGGATGAAAATTTTAAGTGGGAAAAAAAAGTTGTCGAAGTTTTGTTCATTCCGATCTGTGCATAACGTTTCTGCAGAGCTAATAAATTGGATCGGTTCTACAGAGTGGCAGCTGTAGCTTATACTAAAGCCCATTCAAAAATGCTTCTTCCAAGCTATTTCCACACATAAATAACGAGCCACACGCAAACACCCAACAAATCTGTGCTCTCAGTTTGGTGTTTATGCTTGGGAGGAGCTCTGCCTAATGAAGAACAGATTTGTGCATATTTATCTGACTTAAAATTGTTTGACAACAATATGATCGTGATCAGCTTACCAGTATGGGGAGACAGCTGTGCGTCACCCTCCCAGTACCCTCTGCAGTCACTTGTCCCAGTGTCTGCATTTGCTGCTGAGTAACTGCACTGGGCTGTTCTGGTTTGTGCGGTTTGTGGCATAGCAAGACCTGATAAAAATACAAAGAATAATATAATTTTATTTTTCTAAAAAAGATTTTTTTTTATTTTCTTTTTGATCATCTACTAATACATATTGACATACTGTCTTGCTTCCTGCTCCCATGTTGTGCAGCTGATGCTCCTCCTTCTCTCTCCTACTAATAAATACAGAGAATGGATATGCATTATGAATTTTTATCATGATAAAATAGTTTGAAATCTATTGCAACTTTGAGAGGACAGTTTGTGTTACATCTCCGGTATGGTGAGTAATGTATTCGCTTACTCAGTCCTATATGATAACCTATGAAGCTACCTCCAAACTGACTGAAATAGGGTTGGGGTTTTATTCCCCGTAATCTGTAGGAAATGGTTGAGATGCCAGCATAGCTAATGAAGGTCTGACACGTGTCCTCCTTATTTTTGTTTAATACCTTCCTCCAAGGGTGGTTGCATTGAATGTGAATATCATGCAAACTTCAAGATGTTCACCAGCTTGTTCAATGTACTAAAATAGCAATTGCTGGTTATTTTTAAGCCTGAGGAAAAAAGTACTGGTTTTGTGGTGTTTGGTGTTGGTGGTTGTTTGTTTGTTTATGGTGTTTTTTTAATGAATAAATTTACAAGGTGGGGGGAGGGAAGTACCCTACCAGGCATTAAGAAGGTCAGGATCTTTGCCACCCTTAACAAGGAAATTGTAGTCTGACCTGCTCAATGGTTAGCATGGGGTAGAGGGAGGGGGTTGGGGTTTTTTTTTGTTTGTTTGGTTTGGTTTTTTTTTTTTCTTTTTTTTTTCTTTTTTTTTCTTCCCCCTCTAATAAGTCAAAACATATTTGTTTCACTGGCCACATGTTGTATATTGCAGGGTATTTAAAGACATCCCTGAAATATTTATCATGCTGTGTCCCACCAAGAATGTAATCTTAAGGTCTCCACTGTTTATGAAGCACAGTCTATATTTTATCTCATGCTGAGAAAAGATGTGATAATGGTTGGTTAGGGATTATGTGAAAATGGAGTGAGGAATGACCCTTAAATATTGGTAGGAAGTAGGAGATTCCCAAATGAGACTAGGGAGGCGGGGAAGCTGTTTGAGCTGCTACTGTTTGGATTTTCTAATGACCATCTCTTTGCACTTGACTGGTGCAAATGAAGAACAGTGAGATAAAGAAGCTTTTCAAGAAAATGCAATAAAAATCTGTTTGGGTTACTAAAACTAAACCAGTAACTCTAGTAACTTGCCTTTATCAGTGCTGCAGTTTCAAAGAGTGCAGCCCCAGGACATGATAAAGTGCCTGTGATGCTGAAGATCTTTAGAGGATTCAAAGTACCGGCTCCAGGAAGCAATACGGTGCAAATGAGCTTTAGGCACAAGGCTAGCACGGGGCCTCCTTAAATAAGCCATCTGTTGCAACAAGAGGTGCCTTACATGGTTTTGGCTTCATTCTTTACATCTCCTTTAACTTTTTTAGATTACAGAACAAGAGGATTTGTCAAAACTTTAGTGCTGGGCTGCAGAGCTCCGTGTGGCCTGTGGCAGGTTCAGGGGCAAATGTTCTGCAGAGTTCTCTGAACAGTCTAATACGTGGGTCTGTAGAAATGTTATTGAGTTGGTTTTTTTGTTTGTTTTTCTTTCTTCTGATGAGATTTTCTCTAACTTATTGTTAAGGATAATTTATACTGCTCTGTAAGGTATTTAAGGACTGTGTAGAGATCATTCTTCAGTCTCTAACATCCAGCTGTTCAAACTATAATAGTAAAGGCAACAGAGATTTAGCAAGTCATTCTAAATGGTGCTTTAGGGTGGGATCAGAATGCCCAGATCAACTGAAATTCCAGTAAGGAATTGGGATATGATGTAAAATTACCTACACTAGTCTGGGAAACTGTGCTTCTCAACAACAAAAATATTACTGAGTCCTTAGTATTGAAAGGCTACTGGTGCTTTTGGACTGTCTCACTGAAAATGCAGCAGTCTTGAGAAGCACTTTGTTCCTGGAGGCCATACTGGACTGATGAAGAGGTGGGGATGATGATTTTGTTGAGTCGTGACCACCACCTTTTGCTGCACACAAGTCATCAGTCTAAACTCGTTTGACTTGTGAGCTAAGGCACGGCGCACTCCAAGGCATGCAGAAGTATGCATCAGCTAATATGTACTTGCTACCAGAAGATTTCTATATGTGCTAGTAGAATATATATCCATATTAAATTGCATATTAAGCTACATGTACTAACTGCAAGAAGAGAAGCTGAGAGTGGTTGCTGTCTAGTTTTCTTCTATGCTGTTCTATCAGTGGTTAAAGACAAGCAGACTGGTATGAGTTTCCTTCTCTCTTTTTCCACCCAGTGAAAAAGTTGATTCAAGTTTGGATCTGAGACATATTCATATTATGGTTTATGATAGATATGGTAAATTAATTGGTTATTGATAAAATAATATGCATCTAATTAATGAAAGACTGCTTTAGACTGATGGTTAAGGAGCTCTTCCTGTCATGAACAGAAGGAGCAGATGCTAGAACATCTGTGCCATGCATGTCATCCTTTAGAAAAAAAATTCTTTTTTCAAATATGTATGTAAATTTCAGTATCTTCACCAAAATCAGCTTTTCTCTCTCCTTTTAAAGTTTTCTTCCTGAGTTGTCTTCAGGGTTCCAGAATTGAGAGCCTGTAGTTGGAACCATAGATAGGACTGGAGGTACCTTCTTGGTTGTTAAATATTGTTACGTATTGAAGGCAATCAGGTCATCAAATCCTCCTTGTGATCTTAAAAAACTTCGTTCTGAAGCTGATTTTTTTCGCTGTTACTGCTGTTGGGGGACGATCCCAGATGCTCACTATTGCTCCTGCTAAAAACTGCAAATTCTGGTATAAATTTTCATGCTGACGGTTGGACCAGTAATGTTTTAGTTTTTAAGTAGTTTTTTCTGCTGTTTCTTTTCTGACAGCAACAGCTCTTCTGATACATCCTCTGCTTGCATGTGCCTTTTCACGACTGCCTGACATTGCAGAGGGACCATGAACTACTATTTATTTGGTATAGGCGTGTCTCTTCCTCTTCTTGGTGCTCTTTAAATCACGAGCTCTCAGTAGCTTTGTGACTTGTTTCAATTGCATGAATGTTTTGTTCAGTTGTGTTGCCTTCTGTTTCTGTTGTGGAAGGACTTGCCTGTAAAGTAGTCTCGTGTGCTTTGTTTAAAATAATCTGAAATAAGGTGATGTACCCTTTGCCTCTTTCGTTTTTAGCAATTCTGAAAAATGCTTCTTACCCTCCGCCTGCTACCCCACCCATTCTCCAGCAACTTTTAAGGTACTCTGAAGTAATCATGGATTCTTTTTGGGTCATGTTCTCTCTCCTTAATACTTTTGGATCAAGCTAAAATAGCTGAGTACGCCACAAAAAGCTTTGTGAGAGTAAAGGGAAGGACAAAGTTTAATTAACATCATTGGGTGTTGAATTCAGAGCTTGGGAAGAGAGAAACAGCTTTTTATGCTCTCCCACCCAGTGGCCATCCCTCAAAACTCAGTTCTGGGGTCTTGTTCAGATGGAAGGGACCATTCTGGGGGCCCATGGCCGTGCTGGTCATCTCCATGGGTTTGAGTCACTGTGGTCACTTCCATTGACATTGTCGAGGAACCCTCTTCCAGGGAAAGTGTTTCTCTTAACATCTGAGGGAAGACAACTCAACTCTATTACACAGTTTGCAAACAGTGTGCTGAATGCGGAGGAGGGTCTTTTATTGACAGAGCTTTAAGGATGTCATCCTACATCAGCCCAAGCTGTTCAGAGGTTGCCTGCTGTGGTGCCATCCTCTTCCTTTGTTGCAGCGCAGCTGTGCTGAAGCTGGTGCTCGTGTCACGGGCGTGTCGGCAGTTGGGGTATGTCCCTTTGTCAGAGCCCTCTCACAGTCAATACGCTGGTGGAAGCTGCCTGAATTGGAGCATTGTTTGTGGGATGCCCTAAACTCTCTGAAGTGTGCAGGAAGTTTGGCTGCTCAACTTGTTGGGACCTGGAGTTCACTTGAGGGTTCTCCTAGTTGTGCTTTGAGAGCGGATCTGCAAAGCTGTGCAGGTACTGTGTAATGGTGTGTACAAAAGTGCCTGCTGATGCTGCTGGGCACCGAACTGCACTGGCTGATACTAAACACAGTCCCTGTTCTCTTCGTGCTTCACCTTCCCCGATGAACTTACCTTAAACATGTCTAGCTTTCAAGACTTTCCTGATATTGGTGTGATATGTTGTCTTGGCCTGGGATTTTATATTTGACAACATCCCGCTTCAGCTTGCTCATTCCTGCCTTCAGTGCACCCATTGCAATGTGCTGGTACAAGCATCTGTGACTAGGTGGTGAAACAAATGGGAGAGTTTATCTGGCTGAAAAATAACCCAGCAAATAACTGTGTGACTGCACAAATGTTTTCCTGGCCTGTGGGAGAGGACAGCAGGGGAAGGACAGCTTACAGCAGTATGAAGGCACATTACAGCAGCTTCTTTGGCATTGGTGTTGACTTAATATGTAGAAATACAATTTCGGTGTTCTGCATATAGAAACTCAAGGATGTGAGGATTTTGGCTGCTCGGGAGAATAGGAGTTGCTGTCTTAACCTTTAAGTTTGGCCCCTCATTTCTGACAAATTATGTAAAAAGAACCTTGATTTTATTATCTCGTAAAACAAGATCCATGCACGAGCTTCTACATGGCACTTTGTCAGGGCAAGTTGTTCTTTCAGTCTTTTCAAACCAAGTGAGCTTAGTGGTAAAGAGGAGACAGTTCCTCATTCCACACTGCTTTGTGAGCACTGACTGTTTTCAGAGCCATGTAGAACATGGACGATGCAATTGTTGCTCCAACAGGCTGATGGGGTTTTTTTTGGTTGTTTTTTATTCTGTGTACATAAACCCCCACTGTCTCTTTGTACTGGAATAGCCTAAGGAAACTGGACTGTGTACTTCTCATGCTTCAAGTGAAACACAAGCCTGTGCTCTTGGCAGAAATTTGGCTTAGTTTGTCTAAAAAGTTGGGGGAGATGAACCAATAGATGCAGATCATTCAACAGGTATATTTACAGGAGATCAATAAAGGTTTTGTTTTTTGACAGTTTTAAACACTTGCATGCTTCCCACTCAGAACCCAAACCACTGCTTTTGTGGAAAACCTTGGTCATGCCTGGTTCTCTTACAGATGTGTGTCTTATCAACTTCATCTTCTTACTTTCTGAGATTAGACATTAAATATGGGAGTGTCTTGTGACATGCCCGCAGTTAATGCGGTCAGGATATCCCTTCATGCCACAAATACCTTTTACATTTATTTTTTATCCCTTTTACCATATAGCTGTTCCTTATCTTGCTTCCACATGCTGTTGCTGCACTGTAAAAAGTGTTGAAAGTACAGAAGGTAGAAGCCTTGCTTCGTATCAAGTCAAGATTTGTTGTGTTTGTTTTGGATCCCCAGAGTATTTATTTTCTGTTGTCTGTATTTTATTTTTTTTTCCAGTGTGATTTCTGGTGTATGCAGGTGTTTAGTAAGACTGAGTAAGTGAATGCTCAATATACTTGAGGTAGTAAGACCTGTCTGCTCTGGGGGCAGTTCAACCCACACCCTGGCGTAGGACTTTCTCCCAAGGTAACAAACAGATACAAAGCAGAAGGGAGCAGCACATCTTGTATGGAGTTCGGTGCGAAATCTTTAACCTGTTAACGCTAAGTATGTTTGTCTTGTGAAACAGCGGTCAATGCTGAGCTGGATCAGGTCTCCAAAAGTGCAGTTTCTGCATTTCAGACAGAAATGGAAAGTTTCGTAATTGTCTCTTGAGTTCAGGTGTGCTGTGGGCAGCTGCTAATCCTGTCTGCTACCCAGTGTGATGTTTGTCGAGAACCCTGAAAACTTGCAAAGGTTCTCATTCAAACAAAATAAAGCACAATAAAAGGGTTATTGACACAGTTGAATTACTATTTTAGTGTGTATGTTTGCCTAGTAGGCTGTAATGGATTTGAAGTAGTTGTTTTGGTACATTGGGTAAATTCTCAGTCGATTTGGGTATGCCTAGCCATTGTGAAAACGCTTATTTCTCAATGCCACACGGCTGCTCTTGACGTGTCAAGAACTGGCCTGTCAAGTCTTAAGTCTGCTGTTTGACCAAATTGACATAATTGTGCTGTGAGACAAGCTTTTTTATTTAATGATTGTGTGCTTAATTGACTAGGCAGCAGTATCTCAGAACTACCTTTTTTTAAATAGCTGGAGAAATATTTTCTTTATACTCTGCAGTCTTAATACTGTAAAAAGTTGTTTTCCAATTTTTTTCTAGGTAAAAAGAGAAGGCTCATCTGTACTGCATAAATGTGAGTTAAGTTATATTTTACTACAAACTCACTTGTCAGGTCCAAGCTACTTGAAATGTTATTGTAATGGAGATGTTGAAACACAATGGGTGGTGGAAATGTTTCTGTTTATTATTAATTGACTCAGTATGTCTGTCTTTACTTAAAATGCCAGTTATTCAAGGCTGTAGTTCAACCGCTACCTGGTCTGCTTTTTTTCTGCTGAGTGTAGTTGAGATGAACTGGTCTTTATATCAGGATGGGTATGTGGGTGTTTGGAGAATAGGGTTAACTGGGGCTGAGTGTCTCCTAAATTAAGACATCTGGGCTCATTTAACCTCTTCCTTTCTGCAGTATGGAGCAGAACTGACAGAACAAAAATGAAACGGAAGTGTGTGTGTGTGTGTGCACGTGCACACATAGTCTAAAAGAAGGATTGTATGCTCAGCATCTTGGCAGGTGATGCTGAAAATGGCCATAATACAGATACAAGTAGAGTACCGGCGATGGAAGGTTTTTTTTTATTTTTTTTTTTTTTGTTTGTTTGTTAAAGGAGGTGTTAAGATCAGCTCTCTGGATTCTCGATACTTTGGAAAAAAAATAGAAAAATTAAATGTTAGAGAAGTAATCTCTGAGATTTTGTCTTGCAGTGCATGTTGCTGTGGGCTGAACAGAGGGGAGCTGCACACAGTTTATCAACAGTGCTTAAAAAAACCCCACAAAAATTCTCATCTGCTGATTGATAAGAGTTGTGATTTCTGCCTGAAACCCAAGATGCGTCTTGTTGTCATAACAAAAGCTGTAATCTCTACGTGGGCCGTGGGCTGCTTGTGAGTCCTGTTTATTTACTAGCTGCAGACAGACCACTGTGGGGTTTTCAGCCAAATAAGGTTTTGAAAGTGTTCTGAAGTTGTCTTCTTACAAGGTGAGAATAGCAAAATCCCCATCGGTAGGACTTGACAGAATCTGAACACAGGAAGGAGGAGAGAGTAACTGGTATCTTCACCCAGCTCCCTCTTGCATTTGGTGGGTGGGGAAAAAATGGTCCAAAACGCGCAGGCAACTGCTTCTGTAAGTACTTGAATAAGGCTTAAAAGAGTTCCTGAAGCTGAGGTGTGAAAAGGAGGAGACTTATTTTTGTCCCCAACTTCCTACTCATCTGGGAGCTACTGATCTCATAAGCTCCTTTATTCTGAGGCTCTTTGAAGTGTTTGGTGTCATTGCAGTCACACTTCTTTCTCTTTCCTCAGCTTTTGATCCCTAACTCTGTAACATTGGGGAAAAAAGAATTGTTCATTTCTCTTAACTTTCTGCTTCACAGCACATCAGTGCTGCAGACTCTAGGTAGAACCTGCCTTCTAGGCTGTCCCTAATAGTCCATCAGCCTACAAAATAAACCTGCAATGGCCAACTGGAAATAGTAGATGAACTCTTCACTATGTGGCAGAAATCTCTGTGGTTTATGAGGACTTGATAAGAGTACTGAAGGCTGTGAAATAAGACAGGTTTGGCAGCTGCTTGCTACAAATTGGGCCCTCCTTGTCTCAATTCAAGAATCTCTTTACAAGAACATGAGATTGTCTAACCCAAGCTAAGCAAAAAGCCTGTGAATATTTCTAGAAGCATCTTTATTTTAAAAATCTAGGTGTCTTTCTGTAAGATTTCTCATGTGTGTGTTTTTTCCATTGCTTTTTAATGTTCTCTCACCATAAATCAAGAGTCATTCCATTTCTGTAACTAAATTTCTCTCTGACATCAGAATTGAGGAACAAGTGAAAACACATCTTTTTTTTTCTGATCCTTTCCATTCCATTTGTTTGTGATTTAGGTCTAGCTATGTGTTGAAGACTGTATTACTATTTTTTAATCTAAACTGTTTGGTTTTTTTTTTTTCTGTAGTAGAGAGGATCATTTGCTTCGTGTGTTACTTTTGAATAAGAGAAATATCTTGGTTATAAAAGCTGAAGAAGAGGCGCTTAGAGTTTCTAAATATTTGATACTGTTTAATAAGCATGTCTACTAAAAATAGCCTTTATAAGAAGGGTAGTAACTCATTCTGTAATATTCCTAGTCAGCAGCATGAGCCATAAAGATTTTTTTTTATCCAAAATGCTTAATGGCTGCATAGCTGAAGTCTTGCATTTTTTTTTTTTTTTGCTGTGCTCAGCAGAATCTAAAATTTTAAAAGAAAATAAAATCTTGTACTCCTGCTTGTGAAAATAGCTCTTCCTTTGTTCTATTTGCTCTCTTGCCAGCCAAGCTCGAAAAGTAAGGAGCACCATCAAGGTATACTAACGTTGTGAGCCATTTTCATCCGTTCAGTGTCTAAGAGTCTTGATTCTGTATCTGCATTAATCCCTCCATGAAGTGCATGGGTGGGGAGTGCACGACTGGGCACAAAGCTTGTGCCTTCGAAGACACTTTGTCAAAAACAAATACTCGGTTCCAGTAAGTGTAATTTAGTTGATAACTATCTAACTGTTTTCTGGAGAGGAACCTCTGCTTGCTTTCTGCACTGTACCAAAAGCATTTTTAGTACGATCCTTGAACGCTGACATGAGGGCATGTAGTGGTATTTGTGCATTGATGGTGCCAAATCATCTAGAGCCTTTATTATTTACTTTCCTCAAAAATGTGGCGTCGTTCTGGGCTGCTTAGAGACAGAGCCATTTGTTTAATATTTCATGGGGATGAAAGAGAAGAACGAGACAGATCAAACCAGTGTCCATGGAAATGAAAATGAGCATGCTGATGTTTATTACCCTGGTGTGGAAGACCAGGAGACTTTATTGTTCCTGGAGATGTTGTGATTGCTTTTGTTGGTGACATTGCTAATAGTCTTCCCCTGTTATCCACACGTGTAACTCCCTGGGCATTTTCTATAGGTATCTCGGGATGCAAACTTAAATCCAAAAGGTAATGAAAGATTTTCGTGAATGTGTGAAATCAAATACAGATCACAGAGGCCATACAACCTCTGTGTGAAGAGGAGAGTTGGCAATATCACACCCTGAGTGTTTGTTTAGGCCTTATGTGAGGCTGTTGTCTTCAGACATAATCAGTTCTGAATTAAATGTATAGCCCTGATTTTTGAGCATGGACACTTGTAATCATTAGCTTGTATATGTAGCATGTATACATACATAATACATATATGCATATTAAAAATCAGTGATTAAAGTCTTCTAATTTAAGAAAATATGTGGGCAGCTCTTTTGTCTGTGATTTGAAGGGGAATTAAGGAGATGTTTTGATTCTTTTCTCATTTGGGGAAAACTGTGTATGAAGTTTTTGGCCATTAAAAGGTGCACTGAATGATGTCCCGCTTCCATAGTCAGTGTGTGCTTATAGTAAGGGAGATGAAGAAGAGTTGGACTTGCAAAGAAAGGGAAGGATCCTCAGCATCAACGTGGTCTGTGTGCCAGGAGGGAGTTCTGTAATGCCAGCTGTGGTGATGGGGTGCCCCCCTGTGCTGTCTGGCCGTTGCATGGGTTGAATACTTTTGGGGGAATCACGTAATGGTGAAGTCACAGAAATTGATGCATCTCTTTAAAAAAAAATCATGCTGTATTTTTAAAATTTACAGTGTGAGAAATGTTTTTCAAGTCACATTCTGAAACTTTTATTTCAAGACATGAAATAACTTATTAAATCCATCTTTACTGATATCTGCCTTCCTGGTATTTGCATACTTGCTGACTCTAGAATGCTGCAGCAAAACCAAAAGAAACTCATTTGAGAGGGTTTTGGGAGATGGCTTTTTTACCTTCTCAAGACTCAGATGGAAATGTGTGACCAAACCTGCTTGCTGTCACAGGGAAAGCGGCCGTGGTTTGTGAGGGCAAGAATGGCAGACCTACTAGGAAGTCAGCTTGGTATCTAACTGTATATATTAAATCTATCTGGAGATGGAGAGGAGACAGGATTTGGGCAGCATCCAGGTCTGCCCTTGACCTGTCCCATATAACCCCTTTTGAATTCAGAAGGAATTAGCTGTGAATAAATATAAGGGTGGATGTGCATGAGTGAGTGAGAATGTTGTCACCTGATGTGGGATTCCCATAGTGAGGTGTTGACTCATCTCTTTTTGTATAGAAATCTATTTTCCAGCCTTAGAAACACTGGTTCCAGTTTGGGAAGGCATTGAAGCACTTGTACAACGTGCTTTTCCAAGGAGGTATTTAATTTTTTTTTTGTTATTTTCCATAGTCAAGTCCTGTGTAAACTTGAAATGTCTTTGATTTAGGGAAGAGAGGGGAGGGAAGTGGTTTCAGGTGCTACTGTCTGTGTATAGTATCTTGTACCTGGAGACCCTGCTCTGTTGGTCCTTAGGCAATACCAGGATTAAAAACCCAGTACAAACACCTGGATCTACCTGCCAAGTTATGTAGCTTTACATTCCGTTTTCTAAAACTTTTTTTTTTTTTTTTTCCTTCCTGTGCTTTGGCTGCTGTGTTGATAGAGACATGTAAACAGCACGAGCTGCCAAAATGAAGGAGACCGTGAAACTGGCCTTACATAGTCGGCTCTTGCATGCATGGGCAGGTTGGGGGAGGAAGCAGAAAACCCTTTCCCGGCCTTCCCTTCTCTTGCGTTTAGTGTTGCTTCTCCCATAGTGGTGAGCTAAGTCATTTCCATAAAGAAGCTTGCTTTTTATATTGTTGTCCCGCTAACTTCTGAATTTCAGGCCTAGCGTGCCAAGAGGTTTGATCTTTCCCTTCCCAGATAAATTGTACTCAAATGTGCTTGCTTTTCTAACTGAAGGAATTCTGCAGAATGTCCAACTAAATTCAAGGTTTGCTTTTCAACGTTGGCAGCTGCTGTGCAAGATGCATTTTGAAACTCTATTCTACTCGTGTTAACAAAACCCCCCACTTTTATTTATATATATATATTTTTTTCTTTTTGGTAAGATACAATTGTGTTTGTTTTGCACTTTCTAATCTTGGAAACAGAAGCTGGGTAAAACTAGCTGGCTGTAGCTACTCTACCTCTAAGTACTGGAACCAGTTTAGTTGGGGGTAGGTCAGCAGAGTGGAAGTTTTAAAATCCTTCACAACCATGTCGGTATTGTTTCTCTTGACTTGTTTAGCTTTTGTGCTGGGTTTGTGAGGGTACAATAGAGCTTAGCCCTTAATGTACAACTGTTTTGGCTTTGATATAGCAAAGCTATAAATAGACCCTCCCTGCCTCACCAGCAGTAGGAAATGACTGCAGCAGGTGTTGCCCTCTGCTAGAAATTTGCACATTATTAGTACCCAAGTACTTGTTTTTAAATTGGCTTTTGCGTAGCATGTTCTTCCTTTGGTAAATGCCAACCGACTGGTCGGCCAGCATCTTGCTAAAATCTGAAATCTTCATTAAGGCAAAATAAATAAACCCAGAAAGGTATTTTTGGTTTATTTCTGTGCAGCCTCTGTGTAAAGCATGTTAAAAGTTCAAGAGGGACAGGGAAATACTGGAGAGAGACCAGTGGAGTCTACCAGGATGATGAAGGGACTGGAACATCTCTTGTGAGGAAAGGCTGAGAGTCCAGGGGCTGTTTACTTGGAAGAGAGAAGACTGAGAGGGGATCTTATTAAGGTTCACAAATATCTGAAGGGTGGGTGTCAAGTAGAAGGGGCCAGGCTCTTTTCAGTTGTGCCCTGTGATAGGATGAGGGGTAATGGTCACAAACTGGAACACAGGTAGTTCCAGCTGAACACAAGGAAAAACTTCTTTGATGTGAGGGTAACAGAGCCTGGAACAGGCTGCCCAGAGAGGTTGTGGAGTCTCCTTCTCTGGAGACTTTCCAAAGCCACCTGGATCTGTGAAAAGTATTAGCAGAAGGCACAGGATTGGTGCGTAATGCTGGTTGCTGGTTACAATGGTATTTCAATTCATTTAGCTGTGTTGGGCTGGAGTTTAGTTCAGGTTTGTTATAGCAGTTCCTCCATGGTAGTACTGGTTGATACTACCATGATACTACTTGGAAATAGGTACTGGGAGATACTACTTGGAAAGCTGCAGGCCAGATTTATATCCCTTCTTGTGCTGAATAGTACCTCGCGCTGTGAACGGCATCAGGGAAATAATTGGGGCATTTTGTGCAGCAAGGTAGAGCTCAGCGTAAATAAGGCTATGGCAATCTGGTCCATGCAAAATGAGTTTGATGATGGCGATGAAACAAGCTTCCCCTTGATGCAAAACCCGTCATTGCGCTTGAATTAACTTTCAGTCTCAGCAGAGGGGCAGAGTTGTTCAGGCAGAGAGAATAAAAGTATTTGCGCTGCTGAGATCGTTCCCTCTCGGCCTCCTTGCCGCTGCTGGGTGCTGAAGAAATAGTGAAATCAAGGGGAGATTCACGGTGTACTTATGGGGGGTGTGTGTGTAAACAACAAAAAAGGGGTTCAATCCTGTGTTTCAGCGTTTAACACGTATCTACCTTTGTGCCCCTTCCTTTCTCCCACAGATGCGAGAGCTGTGTGGAACTGCTTTTTGTGAGAGGGGCTGGAAATTGCCATGAGTGTGATACACCCCTGCGGAAGAGTAACTTCAGGGTACAGCTCTTTGAGGATCCTGCTGTTGACAAAGAAGTAGAAATTCGGAAGAAAGTGCTGAAAATGTGAGTGGCAGATGTTAAAAGAACAGAAGGTGGATGTATTCATGGATCACTAATTATAAAATTGACTTATTCCTCCAGTCATACAGAGGAGATCTTTTTCTTTTTTTCCAAAGTGACAACCCATAAAACTTGACTACTTTTAATGTGGAGGGATTTCAAAGAATCTGATTTTATGCAACAACTGAGGCCTGAATTCTCTATTTAGCCCTAAGGGGTTCCTGCTAGCATTAGAAAAAGCTGAGTGTTTCTATGTGGCCTCCTTTGGCAAAGACTGGCCTCCTAAATGGAGATGATTAGATATTGGGGACTGCAGCTGCTTTTCTTTGAGGGGGTGAACATGGGAGTGGGGCAAGAAACAGGATCTTGATTGTTTAGTTCCCTGGGGACCTGTTCCGAGAGTTGAAAGCCAGTTCTCTTCAAAATGAAAATGGACAAAAGAGAAGCTATGTTCACATTGTTTTCTACTTCACGCAGCAATTGTTAGTGGAAATGCTTCCTTGGAAGCCTTGTGTTACTGGTCTGTCATGCAGATTTGAGAGCTCTTGGATTTGAGATAAGCGGGGCCTAAAATTTCATCTTACTCTTTGTGGCCAAGAAACAACATTTTATAAGGAAAAGAAATGGGCCAGATGATGTTTTGGTAGACGAGGGTCTGATGGAATGTAACAAACCTGGAGAGAGTTGTGTGCAAAAAATGAACATACAGGTAAATTTTAAGCTTGGCAGCCTTTATCTAAGACTTAGTACAAGACTAAATGAATCGGGTGATGTTGCTGAGGTATGGGGAAAGGGTGTTGTTGAATACCAAGACACTGATGTAGAAAGTGGTCATAATTTTGATATTTGATTATAAAGTCTACTGAGGTTATCAAAAGTCAAACTGGAATAAAGTCAACTTAGTTGACTAAACACGGAATGAAGTGTAGTTAGAACAGAAAATGTCAGAAAATCCTTGCCTCGCTTGGATTTGCCAGATTAGTTTTTAGTAGGCAGAAAAGTCCCCAAACTGAATGAAATTTGGCCCAAGTTCTTGGGATTAAATTTTTATACTCTACAGTGTCATGTCTTGGTCCACAGAGCAGCAGAATCCCAGCTTTGTATTTTCTTGGGAAGAAAGCCTGTGTCTTGACTTTCAGAGCCTGTCCATGTTCTAGCCAGTTGTCCCTTCATCTTCTTCCTTTTTCCAGCTGTCAGGAGTTGGATGAGTGAGCTCTGGAATGATCTATTGATATGAAATAAGATAACTGTAGCATTTTCAGTTCACTGCTGACACGTGCTTTCTGTTGTTGGCACAAAGTGAAACTCCCTTTTCTGATATTTCTAGAAAAGCTTTTTCTTGTGGCTGTTACTGTTGTCTCTGCTTTTGCTAACAGGTTTCTCATACTGAAGGGCTGGCTTGGAATTGGTATATCCTAGTCTCTGGACTCCCGTCTTCCTTTCCCAGGGTTAGAGGTATTGGCAAACATTAGACAAAGATAGCACCCATTTATGCCAGGCTGGCTCCTTTCCTTTGAAACAAGCACTTCTGTCTCCTTTTAAAGATTCTGTCCGTTGGTCACTTGTGGGAGGCACAAAACACATGGGTTATAAAACTAGGTCAATATTTAATAAGCTCGCAGCAAGAGCCTTGTTGAATTGAAATTGCCTCTTTATGTGTTATATAAATACTTGTTTCTCTTCTCTCAAAGATACAATAAAAGAGAGGATGACTTTCCCAGTCTAAGTGAATATAATGATTTCCTGGAAGAAATAGAAGAAATTGGTAAGTATTAGTGCTTGTATTTTTCATGTGCTGTGCTCATGAGAGCATAGGCTTTTATCTTCTGACTCAGCTACCTCTGAGAATGTCCAAGTTGAGTTTCTGTAGTAGGATTTATCGTTGTATTAGATGTTTATCTAATTACTTTGTTTCTGTATGTTTTAAATCATATTTGCTGAACTGTAGGACATCATTAAGTAAAACATTTTATCTGTCAGAGAAAACACATGATTCAAAGAGGAAGTCGTGTTTTGTAACTGGAAAAGAAAGGCTTGCAGGGGACTGTGGGTGCTGCACCGGGAAACATGAAACAAAGAGAGGAGAAATTGAAATTTTCATTATATGCCTCCATTAGCTTTATTTACTGTGGCAGTAGCCATATGGTTTCTTTCATCATTTTTGCTTCTGCAAGTACAGTAGTTGAAGCTGCTTTGAAGCTGCTGACCTTACATACCACTGTGGTAGCATTTTATGTTGCTGTGCAGGAGGCAGGGGTTTAGGAACAGACATTGATTTCTTTCTCTTTGGGTTAGTTGAAGCAGAACTCTGCCCTTTGGGGAAAGGGACTATGTTGTCAACGGAGTTTATTTTCTTCAGAGTTAGGGTGACTTGTGATTTATGGTGGAGAGATGGATTTTGCTTAGAAAAACAAGGATGTGTTCAAAGGAGTGACTCCTGAATGGTTTGTTTCTGGGTTTAATGAGCTTCTGAGGCTTTTCTTTTCTTTTTTTTGTCCTGGAGGAAGAAGAGGTGCCTTAAAACGTGCAGGCGGGGCAGTGAATGTGATTTAAAGGAAAACATGGAGATGCCACTCCCCTTTGCATTCTCAAAGGAGCTCTTGCTCCTCTTTGCTCTGTGGTGTTTTGTAGAAATATACCCAATACACTTACGGCTGTGAGTAATGTGTCGTGTTTTTGTTGGCGTCAGAAGGCTGAGGCTGGAGAGCTAAATTGTGTGGCTGGGAAATACCACGCACGCTCATATGGGTCCAAATATCTGGAGGAGATGATGTGGGTGTAGTTCTGTTTGTATATTTTTTTGGATGGTGCAGGGCAAGGAGGGAGTGGAGTAGAAAGAATGGTTGCATCTTAGCCAGAGGACCCTGGAAGAATCTGCGTGCTCATGGAAAGGAAAATTGCTTTTTATTTATGTAGCATTAAATGCAGATTTCCCATTTACTGCTGTGACAGAGATGCCCTGGTTTCATCTGTGATAGAGCTGGGATTTTCAGCATCTGCAACAAGGGAGTTGGAAGTTTTGCCTGAAATTGCCATAACCTTGTCAATTTGGGCAGAATGTTTTGATTCTCCAGCTTTTTGGATTAGATTATTAAATTCCAATAGTTCCAGAGCCTGCACTGGTAATTTGGTTTAGAAGCAGCAGAAATGGCAGCTGATCTTTGTAACCTTGTGAAGAGTGAATTTGTCAATAATTGTGCTGGCCCTGCAGATGCATAGTGAAGAAGCTTGATAAGTAGAGTTGTCAGGAATTGGAGTTAATTGCCTGAAAGGGGCACCTGAAATACTGAAAGGAATAGGAAGTCTGGCTATCTCCTGATTTCTTGCTGTAGCAGCCAGGGTGATGAGAGGGAAGAAGGGCTGCAGTCAGAAGGCTCTTAATTTTCACCGTCAAAGGGCTCGTTTATAATCTAACTTCAGGCAGATCCGGAAGCTGGAGGACAGGTTAGATTTGAGACCGCCTCCTTGGGTAAGAATTCAAGCCCTGTTCTCCTTTGCCTGCTGACAAAGCTCATTGCATGCATCTTGCTCTCCCCAAGCCCTTCCCTGCCTGTGCTCCTGGGCAGAGTTCTCCACCTGACAGTTGTCTGGCACATAGCGATAGGGTGACTTCTTCCAGTGGTTTTGCTGTGCGTGTTGCGTGTTCATGGCTGAGCCAGGTGTTAAAGGTGACTTCAAGTCTGAATGGTTACTTTACACTTTACTGTTGAGAGTATTTATTTGTTCATTTGTTTATTTTTGTGTGTGTATGTGAATTTCCTGCTCGTTTGTGCACGTGAAAAACTAGGCTGTGAGACAGGAAAGAAGGGTGTAGTGCAGTGTGAAGTTTTGCCTCGTGGAGCCAATGCACGGCAGGTTTTCAGTAGCAGGTGGTGGTTGTTCAAGCTGCCAGGTTGGGAAGCTAGGGAGCAGAGAACTGGATTTATCCTTTCTCCCCCTGCCCCAAACTTACAGCTTTTCTTTGGGAGGACTGAAATGCAGCTTTACCTTGTTTTCTTTTTGGTGATAAGGTGTTGTGGGAGATTAAATGAAGTAGTTGCTTGGCAGAGTCACAATGGAAACATCCTGTATAAGTATACTTGTTGTGAGTGACCCTGGCAGAATTCTGATAATTTTTCAGGTAGGTCAGCTCCAATATTAGCAGCAATTGCACTGTCTTACTCCGCTGGTGTCAGAGATGACCTCACTTGAAACACATTTTCCCCCTTCATATCAGGATTGTTAAGGTTACCTACAGAACCTTTCTATTTAAAGGAGTTGGGTAGTACAGAAAAAGTGTGAGAGGGGAAGGTCAAACAAACATTAGAGTAGTCACCTTTTAAGATTTCTATTATAAAAAACACATTTTTGAAGTGGTTCAGAATGTAACCACTAAATAATGCTTTGGGCTAAGATGTGTTATACAAGGCTTTAAATAGAAACCACATTTTAAAGCAAGCTTTCCCCAGAAGAAAAATCAGTTGGTCAATTTGAGAACACTGTAAACACAGTTTGTTGTCATTAACATTAGGAAGAAGAATAATAGGAAAGGGTTAAAACCTGCCTTTGGGAAAGCTGTGGACAACACCTCTTGGAATAAGTCAGGTCTGTGCCCATATGATGAGCAGGACAAGGTTAAACCTTAGAGTAATGCTGCAAGTTACAGTCTCTGGACAAGCAAAGTTTCTCTCATGCAAATTTTGCTTGATCTTTCTACAAGTTTTGTTTTTCCTGGAGTATCTCCGTAGCCAGTCTTTCCAAACTGGGTGTGTGAGCTCTCCAGAGCAGGACCCGCCTCCATCCATGTGTCTGCACACTACCTGGCACCATTCTCCTGACACCTGAATGAGGCCTCTAGGCGTTACCGCAACACGCTTGTTAATAGTAATTATTGCTTTTTAAAAACATTCAGTACACTCAACTTGGAAGGAGGCTACTGTATTTCTGCCCTTCAGATTCCTGTATCTTGTTACTCCTCAAGACTTTATGCAATACCAGCTGCCTGGTGATTTGTCTTGCTCAGAGCATTAATCTCACAAGCGATCCTTGGATAGAAAGGATTTGGGTATCTGTGATTGCTTGTGGGTTGTGGTGTTTTTTGTGGGTTGTGTGTTTTTTGGGTTTGTTGTGTGTTTTTTGGGTTTTTTTCTTCTTCCTCTGTGTGTGCTCAAGAATGGTATTACAGGTTCTGACAGTGGGAATAACCCAAATGGAAGTTGTGCGGCTTTATCAAAGATACATTTCAGTCCTCTCATCTGAGCAAAGATTTCAGTACCACACTGTTCCAGCCAAAATAATCTTTCTTAGACTGATGGAACTGTTTCAGTCATTTATGACTTCAGTCATTATGCTAAGGTATTTTTCTGTAAAATTATTGACCCAATAAAAGGCAACTGAGGATAAACAGAAACAATTATTTATACCTAACTAGATTTTTTTCTGGCTTAGCTGTGGGTTTTCCTTTTGTTTCTGTTAATTATATTTTTTTATAATATATGAAATGTTGGTTAGAAGGGACCTATTAAAATCTATTACACCTTTTCTCCCTCTCACTCCTCTCCTACCCCTCTTAAAAGTACAGCGACCAGGCATTGAAAGCACCGGCAGAAGATGCCACAGTAGTGTTGGACTCCTCAGGAAGACTGAGGTTGTAGTTGTGTTTCCCTTCAGAGCACTCTGCCCAAAGCAGTTACTCTTCTGCCGTTCCCAACCTCTAGCTGGCCATTTATGAAGATGATAATTAAGGACATGTTTGTAGTAGGGTGAGAGGAATATTGTTTAAGACAGACTAATACTACTAATCTTTGAATTTTCAGCTGCCTTACACCAGCAGTGCACTTTGAGTGCCATCAGTAGAGCAATCATCTGCTGTGTTTCCAGAGAGGAAATGTTCCTACTATTTGAATAGCAAATGATTTTTACATGGCAACATTACTGCCTCATAAGGGATTAGGAGGAAGATTCTCAGAAAATGTGCACTGTCTCAAACTAAAACGAGGAGATGTTGATAGACCCAGAAGTCCTGCAGTGAAGTGACATTAGTCCACATGGCTGCATTTCTGGAGAAATTACTGTGCCATGTAACAAAAATTTTTGTCTCCCTTTCTTTTTTTTCTTCTCTTATAACTAGGAAAATATTTTTCTATTTGTTGTAGACCTGCATAATGAATGTTGTTGTTTTGAAAAGCAGCGAAAGTCTCCCTGTAGAAGCTGAATTTCAGAAGTAGGGAGTTTGACCTAAACAGAATGAAATGTTTCAGGAAAACACAATAGTCTTCCTGTTATACTTCAACAGATGTCTCAAGGCAAGTCATTTTATAAACCAACCAATGTGAGATGGATAAGTAGATAAATAATTGTTGCATACAAAACAGCTTCTGTTTCTTTTCCCTGAAGGGTTTCAGGCCTCTTATATCGGCTTAGGCTATATTTTAACATGGACAAAAATGTCTGGCTTCTCTTTGAAACCTTTTCAAACTAGCCATCTGCTTTGCCAGTCACATTCAGATCTCTACCAATATTTTTCCAAGGTAGGTGTAGCATATGAGTTTAGGTTTTTTTAACTATTTCTGTTTCTTCTAGTTTTATAACTTGTGTTGTTGTATTTCTTTAAAAAGGGAACATTTGGAAGAATTATATTTAAAATAAACTTCTAGCCAAACCAACCAAAAAATAATACTGCTAGACCTAGCTATGTAAAAGATATCGAGTACATTAGTGACTGTCTTCTTTGATATATTTTTTTTTTTATATTGGTTGTTTTTTAAATGCCAGGTAACTTGTGAAGGGTACAAGGGAGAAGAGAAAGAAATAGCTTAATTTTTTTTTGTGGCTTAATTTTTTTTTGTGGCCTAATATCCCTTACAAAATGGACTTGTAATTGTGAAGTTACAATGGCAAGAATTTATATTCTCTGAATATTGATGAAAAGACATTTGAAGCCCATGAAATTTATATTAGAAAATATATTGGAAGATGTTTTGGCTGTCAGGTCAGGTTGGCCACTGGTAAATGAATCAGTATTCAGTAGGAGAAGGCTGCTCTGGCCTTTGAGCAGGCTGGAAGTATGAATCTTTCTGATTGCTGGGGTCCTACCATATCCTCAAAATACAGAGTAGAGCGAGACTGACAGAGCAGAATCAGCACAGTATGAACAGATCTGACCATTGAGAGGCTTTTACCTGTGATTTAGTTCCAGCCACAGCAGGAAAACTGAAGGGAAAATGAAATCTTTTCACCTTGCTGCAAGCAGAGCGATGGGCACGTAAGGTGGCTCTTGCAGGTGGATATTGAAGATGTCTTAAACACTGGTGCAGAAACTTCTCTTACATGGGAGTGTTACTTCATATCAAGTAGCAAACTAAACCTGCTTTTGTGAGTAGTTCTAAATAAAGGCAGGCACCTGTAGATGTCTGTAATTTGCCTGCTTTTCCCAGTATGAGTTTTAAATGTTATGGTTTTTGTTTTACAAACCTAGATTGTAACTACTTGGGCCTATTAAAGATAACTGGGAAAGGAAAAAACCAAAACAAAAGCCCTGAATGTTTCAGGCAACAATAGTTGCAAAATCTGGATGATCAGTTCATTGCTGAACTATTTTTAGAGAAATAGCCAAGAAGTTCAGGAGCCCAAGGGCATTTGGCATCTCTCTCCTCTTGCACCTGAAGGTGGCATCTGAGCATCCTGCTAGCACAGCATGTCTCATATGCTATTTCTTCCCTGTGTCGTCATTGAAGAGTTTGGAGAGCTGGTGTGTGGATTTAAGTTGTAGGAAGTGCTGACATTCCCATGCAGCTGCTGTCATTGCAGAGCCCTGGTCTGATTGTATGCCAGCACTTTCACATGACAGTTCTTCTCTGCTGTAATACTCAAATATTAAGCTGCTTGTCAGCAGGGAACTGAAGTTGGAGGTCAAATTACCATTGAAATACTAAAAATACAGACTAAAATAATGTGGTTTATTAAGGAAATGCTGCTGTGACCAGAAAGTGTATGTGTGTTGCAATATGAAATTGGAAAATGTTGTTACGCCTTTTGGAGAGGAAAAAAACCCCAACATTTGAAATGGGTTACTTGCTTCCAAAAAACCAAGAGCTGAACTTTGAAGGGCTTATTTGGGTTATAGCAGTTTCCAGAAGTTCCACCTGAGGTGAGGGCAAGACTACAGAGAGGTGTTCCATGTGGCTATAGTAAGGAGGCAGAGCAGACTAGGCACAGGAGAAAGGAAGCTTTATTCTCCTGGTTCTTACCAGTGGGAGACCTCCAGTATAAAGGCCCAGGAGCAGTAGCAGAGTTGGGAGTTGAAGCTAGGTTTTGACTCCCGGTCAGATGCTTAAACCACAAAACCAGCCTGAATCTCAGGTCACTTGTGAAGTGAGGATGGTGGGGTTAGGGTAGAAGAGTTCATCTGATTTAGGAGCCAGGCTGAATTAAAATGTCAGTCCTCCCCATAGTTCCCGTTATTTGGAAAAGAGGAGAAAAAAAATGTAACATTTTGTTTGGTTGAGGTTAGGAATTTCTTCAGCTCTATCTTGCCTTGCCCTTTTTGCTGCAGTTCAAGGAAGGACCGAATACATTTGATGAGAATAAGATAATGTGGTGGTTCAGTACTCCTGGAGAGTATCTCTATTCCCATCTGTACATTTCTGTTACTTTCCTTGCACTGTCTCTGGCACTTGCCTGACCCCTTTGTTGAGCCAGTTCAGATTACCGGAGGGTTTCTGTTGACACTGCAAAGCATCCAGGGAGTTCTGAAGTCAGAGCAGGGGGAAGGGGGGAGACCTGTGTCTGGGAAGAGGGACGTAAGAGCAGGACTGCCCCTTTTTGGCAGTAGTGAGCTGCTGTGTAGCTGGGTTTGTAGAACTGAGCTGTATCCTCTAACTAGCATTTTGGACCTTCCCTGTTTTCTCTCCTTGCCCCCATTTGCTCCCTGCTTTGATTTCTTGCTGTTTCCTCTCAACTGATTTTTCCAGTTAAGGCTATTTAATGGTTGGGTTTACCTAGAACCCCCCTTAAAACTCCTTTCTGCCATGTTACCCGTGGAGAGGATGAAAGAAGGGATAGAATCTTTACGGAGATGTGTGCTGTTCTGCCGAGTGATAACACAGACTTCATGCTTCCTTCTGTTTCTCTCTAGCAGCCTTATACAAATGACTTGGCAGCAGTGCAAGCACCCAGGGTTTATTTGGCCCGATCGTTTGAGAACCTAGGAAGAGAGAGCTGAACCAGAACTCTTCCACATTTTATGCTGGCATTTCCATTAGAACCTCCTTTCCTTCCCAGGGGTTTGACTTAGTGCAGTTGCTGTGTGGTTGTTTTCTCGTGAAGGATTGATCAGTGGCAGTGCAGATTTCTCTTCTGGTTTCATAAATTTACAGTAGTCACATGGTAAAGCTCTTCGAGGCTTTGAGCGCTGTACATTGGCAGTCTTGGTAGCTTTAAGGCCACAAACATCAGTCCAGCGTCCACTCTTGTTGGAGATCACCAAGTGACTTGCCAGTGATAATGGCTTTCAGTTGGAATTCACTTGACCCACAATTGAACCAGTGACCTAGAGGTGAAAGGCTCAGACATTGTATCAAATTACTTATCACCCAAACCATCTACATCTTTCAAGCTGTTGATTATAGAAACTGTTCAGTTTTTTGAGGTGTCTTCTGTGCCATGTGTAGATAATTGGGAATGTTGTGCTGAGCTATGGAGCTTGCTGGCTGACCCTGCTTGCTCGTACTTGTGTGAAATATAGTCTGTCGCTACCAAGAGACGTCAAAAGAATGTCATTTGAGCTAGTAATCTGGATGCATCTGCAGAATCCTCACAATAAAGGTAATCGTACATTGGTGCCTTTTAAGTTATCAAATAATGTAATTTTTGCCGTGTGCCTGGATTCAGTGTCTGTAGTCCTTGTATGTTAGATTATCTTATGAAATGGAAGGACTTAATTTCTAACCTGGTCTTATGGTTTTAGTTTAATTTTACAGGAATCACTGGGTTCTTAGCTGTAACTGCTACTCGAAATGGTCAGTGTTTTATGAGTAATGCTTTGAGTATTTATGTGTATCATTACCAGTATCACAAGACAGTATACAAGACTCATTTTTTCATGTTCTGCAGGTGTATTAAACCTAAAGGAACTCTGCTGACTTTTGTTGAAGCTTGCGGTGATTTGGCAGGTTGTGTCTTGCTTTACAGGACATTTAAGTAAATTCTGCTATTGGCATATTTGGTGCTAGAAGTGATAGAGAACGTGAGTAGCATTTCTTTGTCATGTATGCCAACTTAATACTTTTTGCTTTTTGTCTTTCTAATATTTATGCAGTATTTAACTTGACCAATAATGTGGATTTGGAGAACACCAAGAGGAAAATGGATCTGTACCAGAAGGATAACAAAGAAGTCATTCAGAAAAATAAGTTAAAACTGGTCAGTTAACTTCTTCCCCCTACAATTTTTATTCAATAGTTAAAGAATTAAAGGATTTTCGAGGTGCAGTATTTTCTGTAATGTCTTAAAACCAAGTGAAAGCTGAAGGCACTGTGTAGATTTCCCTTTGTATTCAAAAACCATAGTACACGGATGTTCTGCGATACTGTGTCAAGAGATTAAATTGATAGTTGAAATGTAGATATGCTTTATATTGGGAAGGGCTTGAAAAGAGGGACAGGCAGTAAAGTCTGCATCTAATACATCACCACTGCATGTGTGCTTCAGTGTCGTTGGACAATATCCAGGAGAGACCAAGTTCATTCTTATAGCAGGACAATCATTCCTTTCTCATCCAAAGGAAAAAAAGAATCCAGACGCAGACATGAAGCTCCCAGGAGAGAACTGTAAAATTGAGGGAAAGCCCAGGTCTGGTTTATGCAAAATTTAAAATGAAAGATGTTGAAACAAACATTAAAACTTTTGTTCAAGAGCTGATAACAATAACATCAGGAGTACTGTATACATGATCTGTATGTAAAACACATGCTGCTTTGAAGATTCATTCATTAAAATACAGCTTGGCTATAATTTTGTTCTTTAAAAATAAACTTGCAAGCATTTCTTTCTGTAAGAAAAGTTTACTCTGTTAAATATTTTTTTCAGTATAAAAATACACTTTGTTATCCATTCTTGAAGGAAAATGTCTGCCCAGAGTGTGACATAACAAGGTTTTGTGTTTGTATTCCAGTTGCACTAAGGACTTGCTTTCAAATCAGTAGGGGTGAAATCCTCACTCCCCTGAAGTCTGTGGAAAAACTCCCAGTGATTTCTTTAGCTCTAGGATTTCACAGGAGGAGATTGGAATCTGAAAAATGTTTGTTTGAACCTCTTCCTTTTAAAGGCAAGGAAATTTCCCTAGGGGTCCATCTCTGATCTGTTATCCTGTCACTGACACTGTGCAATATCCTATGCTTCAGAGCTTGAAGAGACCTGCCAAATCTTTGGCTACATGTCTTACTTTACAATGTAGGTACAAGCTCTAGGGTCACCACGAGGATAGTGTGCCTTGCCCGCAGTCCACCTTCCTTCCACTGATGTATGTGGCTCGCAGATGGCCCCTGCGCTAGCTGTGTGATCATACCAAGCAGCACAATAACATTCAGTACCCACCCAAGCCCCCTGGGCCTTCTGTTCTCTGTACTGTATGGTTTTGCTGTGTTAGAGACTGTCTGGTGGAAGCTGGGCATGCCCGTGTGAATCCTGATTTTCTGGAGAACTGGAGATGTTTCTTTTTTATTTCTTTTTCAGCATTGGAAACGGTCAACATTTCTTTTCAACAATTGAAACATAGCAGAGTTGATGCAGTCACTATTACAAAAACTGCGTGATCTTGCCCATAAATTTATCCCTCTCCCAAAAGCTGAAAGGGTGCTTTCTCCCTCCAGCTCTTCTTGGCAGGTTTTGGAATGTCTTTTCTCCATAAACGATAAAAGATGTCCTAATTTCTCACCTAAACTTCTTAAGGCCAGTAACTGTCCCTTCATTCTTGGACTGATGTAACTTTTTCTGTCCACTGTAATAGTTTGGTTTTGAGGAACACAGATATTCTCGGTCCCTCTTGGTAGTTTTATTACCCTGTGCCTGTTCCAGTTTGAATTTGTGTTTGATGAGCAGAAGAGACCAGAACTGATGGCAGCATTGTAGCTGAGATCTTAGCAGTCTCTTGTAAAAGAACAGTGTTTTCCCATCTCTACTGGAAATACATTGATGTAATCCTAAGACTGTTCTTCTCTTGTACCATTATCATATGGGAGGGTAAAAATCAGCAGTAGTCAAGTAGTGCATCGTGATTTTTTTTCTCTTTGGTTTCTAACTGGTGAATTAATGCCTCCAGATCTGCTGCCTTGTAAGTTGCTTTGATCCCACTTGTGCTGCTTCTGTCTCATTCTTTTCTTACAAATCAAAATGCGAAGTTGCTTGACCAGTCACTTCAGGATTTGAATAACTGCTGTTCTTCTGACAACACAAACGGTATTTTTCATTTATGTAGGCAGTTTTAATGACCTTGCTACTCATGTACTTACCCCTCTGTTAGATCTGTAGATTTGATGCTGGACCATGCAGAGAAAAAGTTTAAGTAGACAAGTTTGGATCGAAAGGTGAAGAACTCTTGGAGAAGGGGTTCTTGTTATTATAAGTTGATGTGTATATATATATATTTATACAATTTTTTATATATATTTAAGGCCTTGCATCTTGAGTGGACTACAGTTTTCCCAAGTGTGCCTTCTTCCTTAAATATCTGCTGTTCTCCGGTCATAGGGTAACTTGTTACTTCCCACTTTGTGACTAGATGTTTAATTTCATTTGCTGCTTTGTCTAGTCTTGAAATAGTTTTGTCTGAACCCTGTAATGTGAATGTGTTTTTCTTGATTGTCCTTCCTTGAAAGTGGCAAAACATAATTACACTATTACACTTTCTGCTTACTTCTTCCACTTGTCTTCTTGAGTTTACTCCAGGCTTCACGGTGATTGTCTTTATTTGTTTAGATGTTGGGACTGTGCCTAGATTATCTTTAAGCTTGACACAGCCCTCTCTGCCTACTGAACTTGTCTCTTTTCTGTTTTATTTGGTCTTCCTTTCAGCAAGAATTTGATCTGACTTGTGATAATTCTTCCTTTTTCCTGTAGCTTGATCTGGTTTACATTTGTGCATCAGTTTACTTTTTTTCTTACTATAATTTTTCTGGTTCTTCAGACTAGGTCTTGTCAGCAATTTCCTACCAGTTTTCTTCTGTTTCAGTGCAAATTCCAGTTAGTCTATTGACATAAACGTGGAAGAGGCCTGGAATGTCTTAAAGATCCTGGGTTCTGTTGACTGAACTAACTAGATCCTTTAATCTCAGAAAAACCACGAATTAGCAATTTGGGAATTTTCTTTCCCTTTAATGAAAGGAAAAGAGCAAAGAGAATCCAGTTTCAGATGGCCGCTGGTTGGTGACCAGTCTTTTACCAGTGTCATTGCTGGTTACAAAATAAAAGCAGCTTCTGTTGACTTGGTGGCAGGTGATGAGATCTGTCAACTCTTGGATCCAGGAGCAATTGGGCCTCACTGGGACCCACTGGTGTGATCTGCCTGGTAAAGGGATGTTTTTCAGCATATTCTGACCTGTGTCAGATAGCTGTGCTTTAAGTTAAGAACAAATTCTACTAAGCTCTCACTACAATGCTATTTTGCTGAAACTGCTTCCGTCGATAAATCATCCATTTAAGTTCTATAAAATTTTAATTATCTCAGTACTGAATCTCCCTTTGCTTTAGTATTTTTGATGGGGACCATTTGGAAAATGTTTCCCGTATCTTTTGTCCTGTACCTTCTTGCAACCAAACTGACATTCTTTTGATTCCCTCTTCTGGATAAAATTATTTAATCCCTGTGTTGTAACCCATTTATGAGCCCTTTTCTTTTTTCTTCTTTTCCTTTTTCTTTTTCTCCTTCTGTTTTCTTTTTCCTTTTACTGTGATTTTTTAAATATGGATTCTTTAATAGCTTACAGGTTAAGTAAAGAATTCTCAAGAAGTTAAATCCTGAAACAAACAGTAGTCACTTCTTACTGGTGAACTCTTTTCATCTCCTGTCACACAACTGCAGTCCAGGTTATAGGAGAAATTCCTCATTTTCTGCAGAGGTGGCATCTTTAGAGTTCATGCTGAAACATGTTTTAACATAAAAGCTCTTCTAGTATTAAGATTTGTTATTTCTTACTTCTGTACCACTGATTAAGCACCCAGTGCACTTTGTAGAGAGGATGCAGCTGATAGGGAGAGCAATTGGGAACAGTATTGTGGGATCGTATTTTCAGTCACTCTTCTTACATCACCTGAGAATTAGGATGCGTGGGGACAAAGAGGGGTTCATTTAGAGTGAAGCTGTCAAGAAAGCGTGTTGTTGTTATCCTCTGACATTTAAAGAGCCATGATTCAGATGGTTAGCTCCTACTGCAGAGAGCAGCAAGGAGAACCAAATAAATCTAACTTTCTACTGACAATAAGAGGAGGTAGAATCATCATCCATAATCACCTTAAAATTTTTTGTAAAATCCTACCTTAAAAGGTAGAATTTGGCTGCTTTCTGATTGCTTGGTCTGTCTTAGGTCCTTTGGTAGGAAGGAGAGCAGTGTGTGAACTCTGTCCACTCAAGGAGGAAGAGTGCTGTGAGTCGATTTCCAATTTCCATTTCAGACACGGGAGCAGGAAGAGCTGGAGGAAGCTTTAGAGGTACAGCGACAGGAAAATGAACAAAGGCGACTGCTCGTACAGAAAGAAGAACAACTACAACAGATGTTAAAAAGGAAAAATAAGCAGGCACTCTTGGATGACCTGGTGAGTAAGAAAACCAGAGGCTATGAATGCTTTATAGGAGAGCAAACAGCAAGTACATTGATGTTTATCTCTACTGCCGGCAACTGTGTGGAATTAATACATCTGCCCCTTCCTCTTCTCTGTCTTGCATATTTTGTGTTGCTGTTCTCTCACCCACTGTTGGTTTCAATGTTACGAACAGCTTTGGTTTTGGTAAGCTAAGGACTGGAAGAAGAGTGCTTCTGGGATTCATAGACTTAATTGGGCTTGCTGTCCACAATGTCCATTGCTGGTTAGAAGTTATTTCTAGGAAAGCATTCTCGGCTGTTTCAACACAAAATTAATCCTGGATAATATTGTAGCAAAGAAAAATGCAGAGGACTTTTTGAGTATTTGAAAAAGACTATTTTCCTAGTTCTACCCATTTCGTGGGTTTGGTGGTGTGGGTTTTTTTTAATTTTATTATTATTATTTTAGTTGTTGTTGTTTTTTCCTCCTCTCTAACACGCATGAGAACGGTCAGTCTGTAATCTTGAAGGAAATCAGAAGTATGCTTGCTTACATGTGTGTGGCTATGTCAATGTGGTTTAAAACTGCTTGGCAAATTTAAATCGGAATTTCTCTCCTTTCAGTTTATCTCACGTTAAAGTAGCACTAATTCCTGCTTGGTCGTCTTGGCTCTTAGGCAAGATACAGATGCGTTTCTACTTTTCTTGGAAAAGTAGAGTTCCTCTTTGGACAAACGCAGAAGGCACTGACATACACTGATGTACAGTTGCACTGATGTACAATTTAGGAGGTTCAGGGCTTCCTGAAGAGCCAGGAGTCCTGTCAACCTGTCATTGGTTTTGCTGTAAGGAGCTGACATTTCATTTTTTGTAGACAAAAGCAGAGATGAGCAGAAGGGTTTGGTTTCTTTGTTTTTGAAAATCCCTCAAATCCATAACTTTGCATCCAGCAGTCTTTTCTTGCTTTAAAACTACTTACAGTCCACACAGTTAGGAATAGTTTGAGTAGTGGTTCAATAAACACTCCACTATGAACCTGAATTTACTGTCTCAGAAGAGGAATTTTGAGCTGGTTTCCAATTTATTTCAATCCTGTTCTAAACCAGACTCCACTTAATAAAGATCAGTGGTGATGTGTGTGTGTTTTTATGTTTTTACACAACAGTTGGTTTTACTGGAAACCTACTTCAACAGATGGCTTGTGGAAAGAATGGTTATAAATAATCCTAAGAACATAACCAAAATAGGTAGTTTTAACCATGTTTGCATACGTATTGCTATTAAAACATATCTTAATATTCTAAAAACAACAGAAGGGTGATTTTTTTTTTTTTAAAGGCTGAGGAAGGAAACTGGGCTCATTTTAAGTCGTGTCTCTGTTTATGGAGGGGCACTGTCAACTTAAATTTGGGCCAAAACTTGTTGTGTAATATTAAAGGTTTATAAAACCAGCACTGAGGTGTTTGTATAATGACTTACAAAATCATTACAGACCAGCAGCTGTTAAACAAATAAACATTTCCTATGGTCTATGAAACCCCTCTAATGCTGTGCTGCAAATCGGAAAATGAAGCTGATCATAAGTAAAACTTAATTGAAAAGTAAAGCAAAAGCCAAAGCGTAAGCAGTAGCAGCATAAAGAATTACATTTCTAAAAATTAAAATCTTATATCTGTAGTTGCTGGTGCTGTGCTAAACCAGCAAGGATTAAGTTCTGGCTGCAGTGATAGCAGTGGCAAAACTCCTGACTGGGCAGGATTGTGAGTGAGGAGGAAGGTGGGAAGCTTCCAAGAAAAGAGTTATACCTTCGGTGCTTAGATGCTAGCCTGAGGAGATTCACAGTTTATTTTTTATGGCATTACTGTATTGAGCAAAGTCTTGGTCCTTTACAAAAATGAAGGAGAATGCTGTCCCATCTTCAAAGAGCTTATAATTGAGGTAGTCCAGAGGTGGGGAAAAATGGCACAGAAATGTTTGGTATTTAAGATGTTATGCAGCAGGCTTCTGCTCCTGGTCAGTCTGGGGAGCACAATGGCTCACAAAGAAAGGACTGGAACTGGGACTGAGGCTCCAGGAACCCATCCTCAGCAGGGAGAGGAAGGCCACAGCTCAGGCTCTGCAGGCTACTGGAGAAGCAGTTGGGTGCTTTGCTTTGGCTGGTACCTGTTGCCTGTTTTGCCTCCCAGTGCTAAATGAGACAGATTCTATATTACCTTCATTATAAGTGACCTCTTTAACAGTACAACCTCTCGCTTTTGAAGCACAACACTGTGTTGTAATTCAGGCTTGTAGTTTCTATTGCATTTTACATATTATTGGAAAAACTGTGTGTGTGTTTTGTTTTAGGTTGTGTGTGGGGTTTTTATGTGTGGGGTTTTTTTTTCATTACCTTCTAGACTTGGATTATCAGGGTTGTGTAAAACATGAAAGCACTTCCTTTATTTGCTCTGTAAGATCTCTCACCTGTATACAGAGGATTATAGATCTGCCTTCAGATGTCTTCTGTGTCATGGAACTTGTCCTTACCTCTGCAAGAGCCCACACTACCCAGGCACGAGCGAAATGGCCTTGCAACACATGGCAAAGAGGCAGGTTTTCCCAGAGACTTGGCATAGCTTCGAATCAAGCAAAGGACAAGGTGCCTTGAAAACATCAAGTGTCCCCATTTTCACCAGAACCTCAGAGTTTTCGAAACAAATCTTTCCCAAATTGTTGCCTATAACTAGCTTTGTTCACAGTGTTGGTTTTTCGATACAGAAGGTTGCTCATATGGGTAAATGCTTACAGAATTGGACCTTTCACGTGTGTTAATAGTTAACAGAAGGGCTATGTGCATATTCAAAGGGACAAACAATCACAGAGGTGATGACTTGCTGGCACAGTGTGGGTTTCCCACAGTTGTGTAATCTGGTTACTGGTCAGTGTGAGAATTCTTGAGAAGCTGGTACAAAAGTTGGCTTTTTTTAGGTACCATAATAGAAATGCAGTGAACATTTAAGGAATATGAGGATAAAACAAACCAGAGAGTGCTTCCTGCTCTTCCCTTCTCCCCCAGCATATTAAATCTGATGATTAAAAGAACCCAACAACCTTAAACTCTGACAGCTAGCAGCATGTGCTGCTGCACGATGGTTACAGGCATGCACAACACTTTCAAGATGCAGACTGTAAACTAGTGCGTTCGTGGTCCAAAACTTCTCCCAGCTGTGCAGAAATCAGACAACTCTTACTGTTACAGTTTAGGTTTTTAACCCCTCCTGGCGATTAGGATCGTGTGCCTTGGTTGTATTTGTGACCCTGGATCAGATCTTGTCATGGGAGATTTTTCTGCTTTGAGCACTTAGAATCTAGTCATATGACAAAGTGGGTGTAACAAAAAATAGAGGAAAGAGCACCGGAGAGTGGTTTGAAAAGTCAGTGTACAACATGACTGTTCTTCCTGATCACTTCAGAAGATTTCTCTAGGATACCATGAAGACCAAGGCATCTTGCTGCAGTAAACACTGCTAACATCTTATCCTGAACTGAATGAGTAAAAAAAAAAATCACAGTCCATTTTATTAAAGTTTGTTTGGTTTTGTGAGTAACAAATATGGTTCATAGTTCTGTTTCACAGAACCAAGCAAATACTGAAGTGATGTTTGAGCACCTTAGGAATAAAATACTGCACTAGAACAGTCTGGGAAGACTCCATCTGAAATCTTTCCCTGCTCTCAACTTTATGGTCATTCTAGCTAGAAAGTCTCAAGGACTTTGCTCTGTGTGTGGATAGTCTCATTTGTTTATTAGAAAATTACTTGGCCAATAATTTTCTGACTCTCTCAAGAATGCAGTTCCATATATGTATATTAATAATCTTTCTGTTCTGAGAGTTCAAGTAGTTCATTTGCTTAACTATTCATTTTATTATTTCTTATATACATATATTTTTTTTTAAATTGGCTGGCTTCCCTAAAAATAAGTTGGCAAAGGAGAAAATAAATATGCTGTTGGTTGCACTCACAATAGTGCCATTGTGCAAAGCAGAGCAAGGATCATTTCCAAACGGCCTCAGGTGAAATCTAATGGGAAACAATTTCAAACTGGTCTGAGTTCATTGGTAGAAAGAATGTGTCTTAGATAAACATCTGATCCAAGTTATACTACTTGGTATTATTCCTTCTCTGATTAAGTTCTAATTTTTTTTTATTTTAATAAATATAGTTGCGTTGGCCCGTTGGAATAAGGAGCCTGTTATATTGTCTTTAATGTGGATTCTATAAAAATGGTTGTTTGCAGGTTACTGTGATTTATGGGGTTGCTGCAGCTTTTTCTTATTACTGAAAATGATCGTTTTGAGCAAACTGTTTCTCACGGAGAGGCTGTGTAGCGTTGTGCCGCTCTGCTAGTGATGGCCTACAGACACAGCTTGCCATTATGAAGAATATGCAGTGTTAATTAACACTTGTTAAATAATACTTGTTTTGATTTAGCATTGAAATTTGTTCCTTGTATGTTTACAGGAGAGCTCCACTCTTCCTGCTTCACTGCTTTTAGCTCAGCATAAGGACAGATCTACTCAGCTAGAAATGCAACTGGAAAAACCGAAACCTGTCAAACCAGTCACGTTCTCCACTGGTATCAAAATGGTAAGACTTGCACTTTTTTTTTTTTATGCCTTTCAAAAGACTAAGGATTCCTCTATTCCTTATTTAAACCTGAGCTGCATATTATATGAAATAGACTGTTCTCTTCCGATTAAGTAATTAGGAATTAGTCAAAGAATTTCATCATTCTGATAATTGGAGTATAGGAAATATCTTCATTGCATAGTTGTCAAAAAACAAGCTATACCTCCTTCTCTGCAAAGTTGTGGCGTCCTTGAATTATTTTTGTCTCATTTGTGTACCAGTTCTGGAAGTTGAAATTTTGGAAGTCAGAGACTAAACTGCACTTTATTCAGATTTACTTTAAGCAATGGAATAATCTGTGAGTATGAGACGGACGATTCAGAAGATGATGCTTGCGTGGTTAGGGATGCTATTTGCATTGTTACTGGGCTCTAGGAAGCAACAGGTATTTTTGCAAATGTGTTACTGCTGTGGTGACAGCTAAAGAGCTGTCAGCATTCCTGTTCTTTGTCACGATGCCGTACGAGTGCCCATCAGCTTGTGTGCGGAAATGTGAAGATTTGGGGAGGGGGGTGGTCAGAGGTGGGCGCATGAGTTCTGATCTTTTTCACACCTTACAGATTTCCTGTTTTGTTTGGAATCTCTGCACTTTTTTTTATACTTTGTATTTTAGAGTTGATAACGGTACAGGATGCCTTAAAAATAACCAGCACTTTCTACCCTCGGCAAAGTCAGCAAAGCAAAAACTTTTGCATTAAACTAGTCTCCCATCAATTAATCAATTGATTTTGGTAGGAATATCTGGGCGGTGTTCATTATCCCTCAGAGTTCACATATTTTTCCAAAAGTAGTGTCAGCTTTTGCAAAGTTGTGTGGATATTCTTGTTTCCCTGTAGTATAAATTGTATCATCTTCCTTTTTCTTCTAAAATCTGGGTTTGGGAGACATTGATGCACTTTCTGAGACATTTTCTGTTTGTGTAGAAAAGCTAGTGGACAGAAAATGTTCATTGTTCTGTTTAAAAAATATTCTAACTGAATTCTAACTTGACAACCAAACAAAACCCTGGCTCTCCTAGATTAAAAAGAACAGCATAAAAAATGAGTAAGTGCAGTTAACAATGAAGTTAAGCAGTGGAATATTTGAAGTTGATGACTGTTATTTATGGAAAACCAATTACACAAGTAAAACAGATTTTTTACACCGATAAAATAACAGGTTTTCTTGAGAAAGGTGAACGTTTCCATATTTTCTTTATAGAGTGCTTGTTTTAGTTACTACATGACACTGAGTTTTAGAATTCTCTAGAAATCACATTACACAATAATAACAATTATTGAGATTCTGCACAATAAAAGAATTAACGTGCTAACGTGTAATTTCTAAAGTAGTTGTTGGTTACCACAGCATGGGAATATTTCAGTGGGTGTTCTGCTGGGACACGGTTCAGTGTTGGGAAGCAGATGTTAAATTTCCATGGCTGACATGCAAGTTGGCAGTTTATAGAGCTGCTTTGACAAGCTGGCCTCATTTGAATGAAATGTGTTTTAATATGGTTAAATGTAAAATTATAAATAGCAGAGGAAATAGCAGGCTCTGTGAAGAGGATTTGGAAGTCTAGTGAAACAAGTAAACCAATTTGACCCTTAGCCACGGCATGTATGTGTGTGTGGGGGAGGGCTTGAGTATGTGAGTAGTGCAACAATAATAGGAGAGGACTTTTCCTTCTGATGCAGTATTGGGAACACTCATGGACTGAAGACTTCTGCCAAGAGTTTGATTGCAAAAAATACCGTGAATGCAGTTCCTCTTTGCTTTAAAGGTCCATTCACAGGCAGCAAGATAGGCTTTGTACTGTGTTTTGCCTCTGGTTTAAGAGGAGGTTAAGATCTGACTCAATGTACAGTACGTACCTCCTTAACACAGAACATCCCAAATCTGAACTGGGCAGCAGTAAATGTAGTAAGAACCAGTAGCCTTAGTTAAACAGGATCTAAATAGGAACTGAAGGAACAAATAAAACCTAAAGTTCACAATGTTCCACTGGTTAATTGGCCTCACTTAAAATTGACTCTGGAATGCAATGAAATCTCTAATTCTCAATGTCTTCAGATTAAGACTGAGATGCTGCTTGGAAAGTTACTGTAGTCAAATGCAAATTTTTTGGCTCGGAGCAGAGTGATTTTTGTAAGAAGCAATACTGCTCATCATAGATGATTTGGGGTGGGTAACAGTCTAGTCTGAGACAGCATAAGGTGAATTCTCACCTGGACACTCGCTTTAAGACATGCTGATCTTCCATGTTGAGTGGTTTTTCTTCTAAAAACCTGAGATGCTGAGTCCCTTTGTTTCACATAGGTGTACACTTGAAATAGGTTTAGTGTTAGCTTTGCTCCCCTCTGAGCCGTGGGGCTCACACCACTTCTATTGGTGCGGGCAGCTCTAGGGGAGTACTGAGAATTTCTTCAGAAATACAGTTCTAATTAATGCTCTGTTGGGCTCAGCAGGTCTGCAAATTCCATGCAGGTTCTGTGAAAACTCACTGTTTTGTGCTCACTGTTAAAGAGTTTCGGCAGCACACGTTTAACGAATCTCTGTGTACGTCCTTTCCCTGTCCTTTTATTTTTTCCTAGTAGTTTGGCCACTGGCCTTTTCTGGTGGGTGTTTTCCTTAGTTTTGTTTCAAAAGAAGGGGATCCAGCTAGAGCTAGCTGGGATGCTGACTAATCTGGAGCTTGTGTTTACACAAAGGCTATAAAAATATGCCAGTTGTGGCAATACGTATTTTCTTTTCAGCTTGAACATGAGTGTTTTTTTCTGGGATGGTCTTGGTCAGAGATGTTCTTCAGCCTGACTGATAATCAGACCTGTTTCTCCGTTTCTGAATTAAGAGGCAAGTCCATTCTAGTCTCCTGGGCAGTGCTCAAGGAAGTTGGCTGATTTAAGGTGTCATATTAGTGCTGTGGAGTTGGTGTGCTTGCAGGGGGAGGAGGGAAGCGTCTTTCACTTGTAAGCTAAGCAAGAGCATCCCCTATAGCACGAGACAGACAATTAGCTCATGGGGACAGGGTCTCCTGCACTTTGCCTTTTGATAGATGGGCTTTTTCTTTCTTGAAGGGTTTTTTTTTTCAGTCTGCTTATTAGCTTTTGAATTTTATTTCAGCAAATTTTATCTTCTGTGCACTTCCTATTCAATCAATTTAATTTACTTCTGTAAGTGTGGAATACAGTTTTTCAGAGTTGACTGCTTATCATATTAAAAAACCCCCAACTTCCAGCATATCTGAATATTTAAAACAGTTTTATTAAATCTAATCTCAAATCAGTCTAAAGCTGCAAAAGAACCTGTAGCAATCTTAACTGTTGCAGTAGTGCTAAAAATACTATTTCCTCTCAATGCTTGTACTTCAGATTTTAGTAGCTGTCAAAAAGAGCAAAGGTTCTTGGAAATGAATGATGTTTCTGGCATTTCTCGGGATTATCGGGGTGGGCAAAACAAATCGTACGGTCTGGCAGTGGAACTGATTCTTCTGTTTCTTGGTGAATATAGCGACCATTTCTGGGTGGGAGGTGGCTTTAATGTGAAGCTCACTTTAACATGTAAAAAAGGGGCTCATATGCATTGCATACTAAATGGCAGTTTGCAAATGCAGCAGGAATTAATTTCATTACAGTAATTTAATTTTCTTTTTGTCTCTGCTGTTCATGGGACTGTAGGAGTCTTTTTGTGCTTGTAGGTTTGTGCTTTTTGTTACTGTTGTGGTTAAAACCACCTAGAAGTGTGGATGCATTTAACTCCTCTTTAATTCATTGACCTGGGACCATGCAAACCTTGGAGTCTGCTGCCCAGCTATTTACATGTTTGTGAAATACATGAATGCTATAGACAGGTTCAGTTGCATGTTCTCTTCTTCATCATGGTTCAGGCTGCATGCCCTGTTCCTCTTCTGTTCCTTCCAGTTTTCTGGTGTTTCTCTACTCCCTTCCCCCAGCCTCCCAGGAGACTTAGCCTCTAGTGATGGTATTCTTAAAGTGATTTCATGTAGTTAAAAACTCAATTACCTCTAAGTGGGTTGCCCAAATATGCTGGAAAACAACATAGGTGTCCTCTGGCTTGCCACCACTTGGGACAGTTTGCCTTTTTACATTTTATAAACCCAAATACCTCCAAACTAACGTAATACATCATTGACTGTACAGTTTCTGTCATGACTTTTGTTTTCTTACTTAATAACAGTGGGAATATTTATTAATAGAAATATTAGTGCTGAGTCTTGTACATGCTTTGTCAGTACCAAGATGGTTGCCACCCCTCTGAATTTGCAGTTTAAATAGAAGTGTCAGGCAGGGAGGGGAACCAGATGCCCGGAGGGGATGTACTTGCCCAGGATTAGACAGCAGAGCAGCGGCGGAAGGAGGAATAGGATCCAGCCCTACTAAATTCCTAACCTCTGGTCTCTTCCGCTGAGCCAGGCTCCATCTCCTGTCAACAGCACCTCTGAATGGCAGCGAATTAAGGGTGAAATATCTGCTTCTGCTTCACTGTCCAAATCACAGCAGCGATGTTACATTTAACTTTCTGCGTGTCTGAATATTACACTGGGATTTTATTTGAGTTCTTGTAGTTTCAGACTATTAGTAGCTGAGTGCTGGGCAGAGTCACATGCGGTCTGAAGCACACAGAGCTTGCAGGAGGGAGCAGTTGAATCAGTATTTCAGACGAATGGATCCTTGTCAGACACGGGATGTCTAGGATGCTTCAGGAACGCATGTACCACTAAGCTGAGCATAACAAGTGTTAGGGAATGGATTTTGTGCAGCGTTACACTTGCAGTATTATTCTAATGGGAAATAATTTTATGTTACGTGGAGCTATTTCTTCTGAAACATTGACCTCATCAGCTCAGGTCAAATTAACTGTTCTTCATTATTGCCTTTTCCTACAATATTGCTTCCTGTGCATAACAACTGCTTCTGTTTTTCAGTCTGTTTCTTTTATAGCTTGTGGAGCAATTATCCAAAATCCTGTTCCAAATTCAAAAAAGTCTGTCAAAATACCTTTTTAATCAGTTGTGCTCCTTCAAAGTTGCTTAGACATATGCCAGGCACTCTGAGGTAAGTGAAGTGCACATTGCACTACAGTTTCGTGAGCTGCAGAATAGTTGCAGTCCAGAGTGCTTTGCCACCCCATCGGTGTGACTGGGAACCATTTCAGCCTTCCAGCCTTGCTTTGCCAGTTCTTACTGCTTTGGTTTTGTTTATTGGTTTGGTGTGGTGTGTTTTGGTGTGTGTGTATATGTGGTTGTTTGTTTGGTTTCTTTGGTTTTTTTTAAAGTCTTTTTAGTATTTGCCTAAAGTTAAAAAATAAATGAAGAAAAAAAAAATCAAGCTTATTTCCTTCCTTCACTGTTAGTTCAGCTGGTCTGTCTTCAGCCTGAAACACTTCAGATGGAATTGATTTCTTGGAGATTGGTGTTTTGGTTTTAATCGTCATTTGGCTTATACTACGCGCGTTTCTTTTTTGCAGCTCGTTGGAATATTTCCCTTTTCACAACAGTTCGTAGTGTAGAATCACAGCAAAATCACAACACTGCTTTGCAAGAGGAAGTAGTGTGTTTAGGTGTGCAGATCCTCTCAGAATAGAAGTATTTTAGAGACTGAATATAAAGGTGAAGTTTTCAGCGGCACTGAGTTATCTAGACCTCCAGCGGGAGCCTGGTTGAATCTATACCATGCTGCTGCGTTGCCTTTGCAGCCTTGGTGTCTGCGTGCACGGTGGCTGCACCCCAGCTCGGTGCTCAGACACGCTGGGCTGGTGTCAGTCCTGTGAAGCAGAGTCCCATTGTGTGGGAACTGCAACTGTGCCAGTGAGAGGAGAGTCGCAGGGCTTTCCAGCAGGACTTTGGATGAAGGTGCTCGGACAACCAGCCTTCTGGCCAAGCAGTTTCCCTGGAGTGGAAGTTCCCAGGGGGTGCATGTTTGGAGAGCAGGTACATGTAGCCTTGTTACACCAACTCTGCTACTGGGATTCTGCGGTTGCTACGTGCCTTCTTGGGATTCCTAATTAGAAAATATATGTTTCATGTTGCTTGAGCTTTGAATTTTTGTCCTCAATAACAGTATCTTGGTTTTGACATTGAGTATTGCATTGATCCTCTGAAAAGGATACCTATTTCTGAAAAGAAAAAAGGGAAAAGAAATTGTGGCAGCTGGATCTCCACCATCTGTGACAATACATGGATATGGATTTCAAATATATGAACTAAAGAACACCAAAGATGCTGAATGATCGAATTCAGGTTAGGGCTAACATGCTGAATTTAAACGGTGATAGAGAGTCCTGTGATCCATATACTGCTCACTTAAATCTCACAGGATTACATATACAATATGTCTGCAACTTCCGAGTAGCATGATGGAGAATGATTAGCAGTAGTAAATATATGTGTCATACTAAATCTCTAGCCCTCTTTATTTAAATAAGATGTTTTGTTAAGAGTCAAGCATGTACATGCAGAACTGTGCTTTCAAGTTTTTGAACTCTGGTTTTGAAGTGTATGCCAGATAGACTTTATTTAAGTGATCTATCATCGAAGTGCTTCCTGTGCACTCCAGCCCACAGACTGAAGCCTGAAACATTTAATAGGGTTCTCTCCCTACTAAGTAATTACTATTATATCAAAGTGCATAAACATTAAGCACATTATATTGACCTAATGAATTTTTATCCTAATGTGGGTAGGAAATGTTAAAAAAAAAAAAAGGGGGGGGGGGGGAAGGGTGGGCAAAGAAAATGATAGTATTTGCTACTTCCCCTCCCATCATTTACACAGTGTTGGTCTTGGAAAAGGAGACTGGATTTTGACAATGCAGTTCTACCTCTCCCTGTATCTCCTTGCAGGAATTCTGTTTGGAATGCCTTAGGAAAGATGCCATAGTCAAAATGTAGCTGTTTGGTGGACAGATGTAATTCTGTTTCTGTTTTATGGTTGGTTTCTCTTATACTGTTCTGTTAGAATAAATATTTGTTCATTTGCTTTAAGGCTCCTTTACATAGCTAAAGCAGCACTTGTTTATACACACATATTAGTATAAATACAAATTAGGCCCATAAGTTTGCACAGCTGTAATGACTGGAATTTAGTAAATGAAATAGTGCCAACACTGTTAATTGTACAGGAGTGAACAGCAAGACCAATGTACTTGTTAGTAAAGTGGCCGGAGCCAGCAGTGGAGCAGATCTGCTCTTCAGCTGTCGTGTGTTGGAATGGAACTCTCCTTAGGGTTTGGGGTTTTGGGGGGGTTTCTTTTTTTTAATGTAATTATTTTTTATTATAGTTTTTTTAATCTCCTGATTTATGGAGTTGTCCAAGAGCTTACTTGCCTGACTCTTTATGATCAAATGTCACAGATGTACTTCTGTGTCATGCAGCATGTTGTTTTGGTCCCTTGAAAAGATGCTGCATAGGATGAAGCTCGTAGGGAGAAGGCTGCTGGAAGGGTTCAGCCAGGCTCTTGTCTGCTCCCCTGCCCATATGGGATCAGGCACTGGGACAGAGCAGCAGAAACTGGGCTTTTGATACTAATGTAGGATGCCCAGATTCCATCCTAAGCAACAGCCAGACCTGCCACTTGCTGCGATAGCAAAAAGACACGTTGTAAAGTGATCTAAGGAAAATGCCATTTAAATCAGGCTGAGATCTTCCTATTTCTGAGTCTATAGCTCTGAATATGCTCTTGCCTGAGTAGGTGTTACTGTGAGCAATAAGGAGAGATCTGACTGAAAGAAAGAAGGTGGCTGAGAGGAGAGTCCAAAAAAACAGCTGGCAGGGAAATAAAGAATAATAAAAAATTTCTCAATCATTGTTTGTTTTGGAAAGATCATGCTTTAAGCACATGGAAATACTTTACACGTTTGAGAAGTGCTGACTTCCTACATGCCTTGTGAAGGAACAGCAAATCATTCATATAATGTAAACACATTTATAGATTGTTCCAATATAACTTTTTTCAGTGCCGCTGATCTATTTAACAAGATACAATTTAGTGTGTATATGCTCTTTTGATGCTATACTTAGGCCAAGAGTTGCAAACATCATGAATGTTAAATATTAAAGTTTGTGCTAAATGAGCGGTGCAAAGTTATTAAACCACATTTTTAATGCAGATGTTGTTAAATAGTGTTGCTTGATGCACTGTTTAAAAGCAAACATACCAGAAAGTAGTGCTGCGGTGAAACAGAAATAAATAGCTTGTCTCAAAGGGTGAGTATAAGCAGTGTCATTATGTCTTGATAGAGATGATATAAAAAAATGAGAGCAGACAGAGTTCCTCTGTAAAGGTGGAAGTTTTCAGAGAAGAAAAATTTTTAATAAAATGAGAAGCTTTGCTGTCAAAGTTGCATTGGGTGTTTGTGCAATTGTATAATCACAGTGCTGGGTGGGAGTCTCAAGAGGTCGTGTCCTCCTTCTGTGAGGCAGTCGGGGGTACTTTATGACAGGTACCTGTCCAACCTGTTCTTAAAGACCTCAGAGATGGAGACTTTTTGGTCTCCTGGGCAGTTCTTGCCCTTGCTTAGGGCTTAGTAATTGTGTGTTTCCTTGACCTGATACAAGTTCATTTTCTGTCTTGGTAGGTGCTGAAAGCAGTTCTCTGTCTCTGTGAGATCTCTTCATGTACTTGAAGATGACCACATAAAGAGGATTTCACAGAACTAAATATTTTAGAATTTGGATCTTAAGAAATGTAGTTTGGACACCTTCATTGCTACTTAACACTAAAAGCATTGCTTTCTTCTGCAAATGGTTGATAGACTGTCTCCAATCTACAGGCTACGTGTGAAATGACATTCCATCACCTAAAAAGGCTCTTTAGAGAGGAAAGTTCTTTCAAAGGAGAGAAAAAAATTCATTTAAAGGGAGCAGTAAGAACATTTAAAGAATTGTAGTAAAAGCAATGAAGGATTTGAAGCCATTCAGGCAAGCTAAAGTACTGTGTGAGTAGAAGAATGTGGCATCTTTCTGCCATGATCCTTTTTTCTTAGCACTTTCCTGCATTTGTGAGAACACTACATATTTTCTTCTAATCCTTTCTTCTGTTACTGCTGATCAAAGTAGCTTTGTGTCGTTCCTTCATCTTCTCTGTTGTTTACCTGGAGGAGGACTGGTGACCTGGAATGGCAGAGCTGGGCTAATGGCTTCACAGATTCCTCAAAGTCAGCGGTCAGCTGGGTTGTATCTGTTTGTCTGGTTTTGAGAGATGGCATTGCCTGTTAGCTGCCTGTGTGCAGCCTTGTCTCTCAGACTAGTTTTATTCCTGGTTTTTGCATTTCTGAACGAACTCGAGTCTGCTGATATTAGAGAGTCTATTGACCTTGCAGCACAGTTAATGGATCTCCCATATGCCTAAATTTCGTTCCTTGGTTGTTCTCAGGGACTTCTTGAGACAAATTTTGGGTAAGCACAGCCTATATCTGGCTGTTCTGAAATTATTGCCAGACTTAGTCATGCAGGAGTGTCATGGTTTAGGGTCAGGGCAGCCCCTTAGACCTCTAACAGACACTCGCTGTTAACCCCCCTCCCTCCCCGAAGGAGAAGAGAAAGGGAATAAGGGAGAGAGACTGAGTGATTAACAAAGGAAGCTAGAACAGCTTGAATGAAAAAGAAAATAATCATAATAAAATGGAAGATATACAAATATATAGAAAACCAGTATTGAACCCACCCCCCTGGTGGTAATGACATCGCCATCACCACTGATACTGTGGAGCAAACACCAGGAGAGTGCCAGACTGGGCCCCGCAGGAGACGGGAGATGTGTTCAGAACCTGGATTCTGGTACCGGATTCAGGAACACACAGATCGGGATCGAAGGCAGAACAGACAGAGTCCCCCTCAGGTGCTCAGAGGAAGAAACCGGAAGAGGACCTGAGCAAAGCTGGCTAAGCGGTCCAAGAGGGGGATGAGACCCTCCAGATGCCTCTGCTTTGTACCAGATATGATGTATATGGGCTGGAATCCCTCGTTGGTCAGTTTGGGGTTGCCTGCCCTGTCCGCTCCTCCCTGCAGGTTCAGCCTTTCACTTTCCTGCACCCCAATGTGCTACACAAGATCCAGCAGTGGCCTTGGTCTGCACACCAACCCTTGGTAGTAACTCTTAACCGTGGGGTGTTGTCACTGCCAGCAGCCAGACACTGTCTGTGAAAACAGGCTGCTGACTTGAGACAGTGCAGTGAGTTAGGAGAACTGAGCTGAACAGTAAAATCACCCAACAGAAGTAGTTTTGTTCTCACTCAAACCAGGAAAAGGGGGAGCCAAGAGGAGGACAAGAAGGGTGGCTGTTGCGGGAGGGAGTGAGTGGAAGAAGTGCAGCAGAGAAGTTGGTATTAAGCACTGACAGCAGCAAACAGTGTCATGATGGATCGAGGGCTTGTGGCGATGGGGAAGCATAGGGCAGCAGGTGAGATGGATGGAGGAGGTGGACACTTGGATGTGAAGTGCTTTGGGGAGGATATGGAGGGACATGGGGTCATTGCCTGAGGAGGGAGATTTGGGATAGAGCTTGGCAGAAAGGTGGGAGTGGGATGGGATTTTCTTGGAAGGAGGGCTGAGAGGCTTCTGCATGCAACTGGGGACTGAACGAGAGCTCTGGGACAGAAGAATTTTGGGAATTGAGGGTTCTGGATTTACCTGTCTGGATCAGTTTCAGTGTAAGAAGCCTGGTCTCTTAGGGCAGCAGGGATTGGGGTGTGTGCACTTGGGTGGCTTCAGAAGTGACACTTTCCCCTTCCTCCCCCCCAAGTTAACAAGGGTTCTGGCTGCAAGTAGGATTTGTGTTTCCCACAGCTTCTTCAGTTTTGCATTAATCTCTGCTACAAGGTACACCAGCCTTACTAATACAGTAATGCCCTACGAGGAAAAGATGCTCAGTGTGTTAACTGAGGCCACGCTGTCTCGTGTGTGGGTGTGCGCACCACCTTTCTACACCTTAACTCATGCCTAAGTGGACACAACAGATAAATGAGTGTTTGCAGTAGGGTCTTGGAGGAGTCAACTTTTGAGCTTTAGATCAGCACATTTGTAAAATAAAAATAAATTTAAAAATAAAGCTGTGTTTCAAAGCTTTTGGGGGCCCTAATTTTCAATAGTCAGTACTTTTCTAAGATGCACTTGTATTCTGCTAGGGTACTTGCAGTAAAAGATATTTTGGATCAAAGAGACAATGTTTCATACCAACCAGGCTTCAAAAGTAACTTTCCTCAAGAATGTTTGTTCAGCTGCGGGGGGTGGGAGAAAGGAATATTGTTTTAGGCAATCGGCACTGGACATCAAAAGGTGAATTTCCCCATATATACCTAGTTTGGACTCAGCGTGTCAGTCAAGGTGTTGCTGGAAAGGGATATTGACAGACCCTGCTACTAATGAAAGAGAAATTATCCTTATGAAGAAGTGTCTTGGTCTCTGGAAGTTTGGTTGATCTTTATTTCTCTTAATTTTATTTTTTCAAAGAAGAAAAACCTGGTTAATGCAGTATGTCAAAGTGGAGAACTGAGTATTTTATTGTTCTGCTTTGCCTGAACATAGCTGCTGCACAGGTAATTCTTGTATCCCGGGGAAAGGGGAGGTTCTGGGATAGTCTCTGACATACAGTTGAGCAGAAGGTGTGTCAGCACTAAAATCCTCTGCCTCTTGCAAAGTAGATAGTAGCACGGTAATAGATGGTGTTTATGCAGGCTCTTTTTTTTAAAAAAAAAATATAAAATGCGTGAGAATGTTGTGGCTACAAAGAAACCTGCTTTGACTCGCTTAGACAAATGTGTGTGGTGCTATGGGCAGGAAGTGGAAGGACAGAGAGCACATGTGGAACCATCTATCTAAATTAGCTGGATGGGGGCCAGGGAACTGGAACTTGCAACAGTTGCAATGATTAGTAAAAATGAAAAGATGGCCTTTGTGTAGGAATAGTCATTCTTGTATTATTCTGGGACAGTGAAGTAGATCCTGCAGGAGACAGATGGTACGTTTAAAGGTGGTGCGTGAGGATCTGGAAGACAGTGGAAAGGTAAGTATGTTGGAGAGAGAACAACTTAAAACTGAGGGCTATGCACAGGAGGAAAGCAGAAGATATTTTTAGGTCTGAGGTCCATTCTCCTGTTTCATCTCTTGAAAGAGAGGCATAAATAAATAGAGCACTGCTGTCTTCTCCAAAGCATAGAAAGAGAATCGCAGACATGCGATCCTCGGCAAGACTGTCGGAGGCAGTGCTCAAGAAAACAAGAGCTGCTGGTCTGTGCTGTGTAGACGTGCTGACAGATCTAAAAGGGATCAATCTGGGCATCTAATCCTCACCATCATTAGGCAGCCTTTGGCACCAGGGCTTAGGACTGCCTGTGTTTGTGTACCTGTGGGCATGTCTGCATGGCTAGCATGAAAAAAGTGCCACGTATATCCAAGATGGGCAGTTCATAATGCTTGCCTGTGATAGGCCCTTTGAGTTCAGCCAAGGAAAGTTTGAATAATTGATTAGTAAATACTTGAAGAATTTTCTGCTTTTCAAAAAGGTGGCAGTTTCTGTAGAAGCATGGTGGTGGCAGCAGCATTTCCTCCACTTTCATTGGGAGTGGGATTTGAGCCAGATCATGGTTATAAGTTGATAAAAGGGATAACCCCGGGAGTTTTAGTGTTGGATTTTCCACTAGCCACACGCAAATCTAATATGGATGGAGTTGGAGGGCTTCACTGTTGTCTGCTTGACAGAGGAGATCTTGACATAGATCTTTCAACATCATGAGGTCTGTTGGCATTATGTTGGCCAGGCCTGCACACCAGGGATTCCCCTTTGTGGTTGTTCCCAGTAAAACATTATTAAGATTTTCTTCCATTGTGGGAGGAGAGAAAGAGGGCTTGGCTTGTGAGCTGATGAGAGGATGTAGGGAGGATTGCACTGGGAGCTTCATGCTTCCTTCATCTTCACCTATTCAGTTTTCACTTAGTCACCTTTATCTGTCTTTTCATGGGATGATGCTTTGAGCTTGAATTCCCCTTTTAACTTAGAGGATCTGAAGCCTGGACAGGATTAGGCCAAAAATTTATCTCAAGTCAGGCAGTTCTAAAATCTAATTGAAGTAAGGCCTTAAACAAATCCCCAAACAAACCCTTCACGTGCAGTTTATACAAATCTCAATGTTGTATCAGTTTAGTTTCACTGATAGTGTTGTGTACAGCATCTGCTTTATGTGAATTATTTTAACCTGGTTTTGTCTCGTTAATTAAGTGAATTGGAAGTATAAAATTAAAAATGTGTTACTTTTAAAGTAACAGAAATATTCTCGAAGAGTGCTGTTTCGATTTAACTGTTGGTTGCTTTTTTAGCTCTAGCTTCAGCTGTAGCTGAGGTGCCAGGTATAACTTTGGTATTAAGTCTGTTTATCACCTAACTGGAGACCTTGGGATTTTCTTTAAGATATTAAAATATTGGTGTTATCTGGTTTATTTTGTTTGCCATGAAGAATAAGACATAAATTGACTGCACTTTTAACTAACTTACGAGGTTTATTTATGAAGAGGTGAAGTACACAGCAACTTTTCAAGATATGGAACTTTGTCCGCAGGAAGACTTGGGGTACTTTACCTTTCTTGTTAAATGCAATACTACCTGAGCATACTGGTTTACCTTCTTTTATCTTCAGCCCATCTCTGCTCCATCTCTCTGGTAGCAACAGGCTTAGAAATGGAGAGGGCTGTGCTGGACGTAGCAGAGTTGGATATACAGGTAGAAAGTGAGTTTAGGTGGTAAAAGACACTGCTGCATATTCTGTTTGGAGAAACCTCTCTGGAGCTGTGGAAGTGCCCCATGGACCTGGGAAAAGAGAGGGGTGTGTGTTTTCTTACAGTTTTGCCTGGAGAAGCATTTGCTGTTGTGCATTCTGTTGCCTTTGGGTCTTGCTGGCAGAAAGGGAGGAGCAGGAAAGCTAAAGAACGGCCAGCTGAGACTTTTGGGAAGGGGAGAGGGAACCCATACCTGACATGGCCTGTGGTGACAGGGAGAGACACACGCACAGCAGTTCTTTATTTTTACAGTTGGAGGTATGTGTGTGTGCACTGTCGATTGTCCGTGACAGCTGATGCTGGGGGGAGGGAGTTTTTTAGGGGAATTCAGAAATTTCAATCGGGGAATATTTGCTTCAATCAAAATGCTTTCTTTCCGGTTAAAACTAAGCAACAGTCAGATAAAGCCAGTTTGAACACGCTTTTTGGAGCAGACTATCAATGCGACTTTGTTTGGGTGTTTTTATTTGTTTTGGTTTCCCCACCTTCACTATCAAGGCATGTTTTACTGAAGGATCAATTAGAAAACCTGAAGGAATGTGGATGATGTGAATGATGAGGTTACTACTCTGACCACTTGGGCAGATTCATTGAATTTATAAAATCTGCCCCTTACACAATTCTTTTATGCTTTGATTTTTTTTTTTTATGCAATTAATCTTGAATTTATTTTTTTTTTAATGCTACTTGCATAAGGGCACGCAAACTATTAAGCGAAGACCACGGAAAATACATTTGTAAATACTTTTTTACTGTTGTGAATTCTAATTAAAAACCTGCAGACTTTGTCATTCATCATTTTACCATAGTGGTGCATTTCTTACAGAGACAGCCTAATATCCTGCAGCAACGTCGTGGCATTGCAAAAATAATTAATGGACCCTTTTAGGGCAGTGTGTGTTGCTACAATGTGAAATAATACTTCAGTGTTGGAAGTCAGTGGTGTGCTAGGAAACACTAATCCCTCGTGTATAGTAACAGGAAGTATGAATATTACTTATTAATAATAATAATATAAAACACCTTCGCACACATGCTTTTTTTTTTTCCTGGGCACGTCTACCTTTTCATAAACAACAATGAATTGTAATTACAGAAAATTGGTGAGAAGCAAGGTTGGTTTGTGTAATTAAGATCTGGGAGTTTTTTGTTTTTTTTTTTTTTTAAAGCCTTCAGAAGTTGTAAGAGATGGAACTTAGCTGTGTGTGAGGGATGAATGTTGTGCAATAATGCCCCTTCATTCCCCTTTCATAATAAATCTCCACAGAGTATTCATCTGAAGGGCTGGATGCCAAAAAGAACAGGTTTGACTTGTCTGTGAGGATTTACACCACAGTAAAATGCACAACTGCTTTTGTAGAGGTCATTGTGAAGGTCACGGAGCCAGTATGCACCGCTGAATGAGAGCAGCCTTTAACAATGGTGTGAGAGGTTGGACTGGGTGAAATCAATATTTAAAACCTTCTAAGAGTTGTAGCAATGAGCTGAAATTGTTAAAACACGTGACTTCAGAACATGTATGCTCTTTTGCAAGAAATGAGTGATGTATTTTCCAGAAGCTGGCATCTCATACCCTCTGCTTAATGTAGCTCAAAATGCAAGAGTTTGCTCGATTCCTGACAATTAACATTGAAATAATTTAACATGTCTACTCTAACCACCCTCAAACCGCTGACGATTGCCTCTCCCCAGTTTAAAATAAACAAACAAACCCCTCACTGATATTTAAGTGGATTTAATTACCTGAAACTTGGCACACCTTTTTTTACAAATAAGGTCTGAGTTTGACCATAGGGTCACTATGTCTTTAAATAAAAGATGATGATCATTTCAAATGGCAACCGGCCATCGGTGGGGTTTAGTGCAGAGATTAATTAGTAAACTTCGGAATGCGCTACAGCAAATGGACCTGATTGGCAATAGCATGTGGAGCAGCAACTGGTGGAAAGCTAGTGCTGCTCAGCGGCAGAAGTATTTCCAAAAAGACTTAAGAGTGCTGTGGTGTGCTGGGCTTTAAATGGCACTGTGCTGATTGCATCAAACTGCCAGTTCTCTATTTATGCAGATTAGTAAATGCACAGAGTAAAGAAACGTGACGTGCGTTTGGAAAGAAAGCAAGTTTTCTGTTTTGCTGTGATTAGGTGCCCCCCATCCGTAAACAGCGATGCCTCTGAACATCGGTTTATGGAGTATTATGGTCTGTCTGCGGTGCATTTTGCAACTTTTTTAAAGTAGGAAGATAAATGTCAAGGATACTGTCGAATGGTGAGGTCAGAATTATTCAGAAAAGATGTGGCAGTAAATATGATTAGTTCAATGGCTATTGCAGTAACCCATTTCTTAGAATTTCAGTCTACTTTTCAAAACAGTATAGATTACGGAATATTTAGAAGTGCTTACTGTCTTCCTTTTAAGGATTTAAAATACATGATTAAGGAAATATGGAAGCTTTGTCTGTAAACTGTCTTTCTAAGGATGCTTGATCTATTTGGTGTGAGTGAGTAATAGACCCCATTACACATAGTCCCTAGTGGGACTATTTTCTCAATTTGTGTAGGCCATGAGATTGGGGCCCAGATAATAAAATTAAGATGATTTATGTAATAAGTAACTACTCTTGAGAGGTTACTTAGAAACCCTATATACTTCTTAAATCTCTCTTAATGTTGTCGCATTAGTCTCTTGATGCCCACCATCAGTTAGAGAGGCATGGTCAGTCAGGCATCTGTTTATATCAGTAAGAAAACACACCAATGCCACCAGTGGGTCTTTGTTTCAAAAAACAGTCCATGCAACTTGAATAACCTGGTAAAATTCATATTATTGTACATATCCTGAGTATTGAGCAAGAGTTTGCTCTTGTGAACTAGTTAATGGTGTCGCTGGAATAGTCATGTACAATTTTTGGTCTAAAACTGACGGAGGTGCTTGATCTCTCTTAGGAGAGATGGATCATCCTGGCTTTGATCCAGAAAACCCTTCAGCACGTGTTTTAAAATCAAACAACCGTGTACTCCTCTTGGCTTCACTCTCGGCTCTGTTACTTTGTCCTCGTTGCATTTCAGTCCCTAGGGCCCACCGCGGTGTAGCGGCGGATCTGTGGATCAGGCAGTAGCAGATGCTGGCACCTAATACCTGGTTGTGAACTACTCGACTTCTAAGCTGTTAAAATGGTCTGCAGAAGGAGAGGGAGTGGAGACCAGATTTGTCAGGGTGCTGGTGGTTTCTCTGGAGGCCTGTTTCTGCAAGTCTCTGCTTCCTAGACCCTTGCGTTTATTGCCATAGGTGATTGCAGCGAAGCGGATGGGCTCTGTTTACGCAATCAGGTTTAGGCTTGCTTGGCTTTGTTAGACTGGACTTGCAGGCCACAATTCAGACCAAGTAACCGATATGCGACTGCCGCTTTGACTTTGCGAGGCTCTTTGTGCGCTGAAAGCTGAATCATTTGTAATTTTCTAAGCTGAATCTGTGTTTCTGAATCTGGGTCTGAGCCCCAAGTAAATGTATGATAAAATTTCCTGATATCCAATAGGTTTGTTACCTTGACATGCCTTTAAATGAACCCTGTCTGTAAATCTGCAGAGGATTGGGGCATTACAGGGTCTTGCAAAGTGTTCAAAGATAGTATTTATTAAAATCTGCTTAACTTATGCTCATAGATTATTTATGTGTGTGCGTACATACGTAGCAGAAACCCATGCAGACAAAAAGCATCTCATTTAAAAATGCAGTGTCTGAGTACTGCAGTCAGCTCTCTAATTACCGAGACTTGGTTATTCTTTTAAAAACGAAGTCTGCTGTGTGTATGTACAATATACACATCCAAGTACATTGCAAAGCATTATGAATAATTAAAAGCAAACTGTAGCCCTTGACAGAAACAAATGCAGGTACATTCAGCGATGTATTATCCTTGCTGGGCTGCTGGTTTGCTGTGGCTTAGCTGCTTGTATGAATTATGGAGCTCTCTTTGTAGCACTTGAGGGTTGCCTTTTAGTATTGGCCTAAACCTAACATATGAAAGCTTTAAAAAAAAAAAAAAAGTCTGAATTCCCTTCCCTTGATAGCAGCAAACAGTCCCTGCAAACTCCCTAGTTTTGCTAGGTGCCCTGGAGCAGAGCGGTGGAGCTGCTGGAGTAGCTGAGGCTGAGGGTTTGGTGATTTCATAAGGTGAGCTGCTTTTAGGCTCTGGCAGGCGTTTTTCCTTGTAAGTCTCTTAGACTATGGAGCTCAGTCCTGGAAACGAATGTTTCAGCTGACACGGCAACGGCTGTGAAAAGGAGATGGGGGAGAGAGAAGTTAAAGCAGTGTCGTGTTTTAACTCTGACCCAAGATTAATGTGAAACCAAAGGAGAAAACATGGATTTCTTAGTATATTACAGGTTGATAAACGTTTCTGTCCAGAGCTAGAGCAAAGTTATTTAGGCTGCTGGTGATTTAAAGGGTTTGGTTGTTTCTTAAAGCTTTTAGATATGACCTTACCATCTTTTGCTGACAATATAATTTTTCTGAGGGTTATACATCTTACCTTCATTTTCTTTTTCTTGTCAAATCTTGGACAGATCAAAACAAAACCCAAAAAACCTACCCTGGATTATTAAGCTAAATGTGCTGTGAAAGCTTCTTGAACAGCTTGCCTTGGCATGATGAAATTAATGTGATTATAGTCCAGCAATGGGGTGTGTGTGTGAAATACCCCTCCAAACTGTCAGCACTTGGGAAAGGAAACACAAAAACCTGTTATTATTCATACGTACTCCAGAGTTTCTGATTTGCTCCCATTGACTTGAGTGATATGGTATCAGTTACTGCGATGCCTGTAGCGACGGGTTTGTGTTTCGTGTAACGAAGTGGAACGGCGATGCAGATGCACAGTAGCCCAGTGTTGCTGCATGGATGGCTTCCAGGTAGATGGAAACTTGGACTGACCGGCTTAGGAGGCAATTCTCTGTGGTCAGCCAAAAATCAGGTCTTGCTGGTGAGTCTAGAAGTGTGTGTGTGCGCGCGCACGTGTTGAGCTCTTCTATACCTGTATGATTGTGCTGCCGATTAGGCTCAAAAGGCTTGGCAAATCCTATTTGTGTGGGAAGCTTGAGTGCAAAAACTTGCCTAATTATTTAAATCAATATAATCCTCCTTAAGGCCTTTTGGAAAGCACATCTAAGTGAGCGGTATTTTAAGTTAACACGGTGTCTTTCGTGTTCACAATAAAGCTAGTTTTGTTTGAAGAGGGTGTGCTCCTGGTTACCTTCTCCAAACTTTTGCAGTATTAAATGTGGAAGGACTCAGTTTTCCTGCATGCACCCATCGTCTTCTGTGAAATTTGTACTTGGAAGATTTAATATCTTCAGGTTTGCTTTATGATCAGCAATTCTTTGAACTTGCAAACAAGAAAGTGTGGATAACTTCAAATAACCTATTTGAAGTCTCATTCTAAGGAATGCTTATGTTGGTTTTGACCTTATAATGTGAAGTTTGATCTTTATCTCAAAACTACGGTATTCTAGCGGAAATGTAAATACTGTTTGGACTTTTTTTAGGTACCTTTAAAATACCGTCTCTTAAAGACAGGGACTTTATTCCAGAGATCTGGGATATTCAAACCATGGAAACACATTTCTGTTCATAAGGGCCCAGATTCAGCAGCTGATCACGTGCATGTGCTTTTATTCAGGAGACACTATGGTGGTTTAGATTGAATATAACAATTTTGGTAGTTGCGGAGTTTCATAGAATAGAGAAAGGCTAAGGGTGGAAGCTGACAAAGATGATTTAGAATTCTATGTAAGCACATAAGGCTGCAAGTTGTCTTGTTGTGTTTGGTTTTGAAAAACACTTTGACATCTCGCCTTTATTCTTGAACATCTGCTTTAGATTGTTTGCCATAAAAGTGTAAGAATTAATCTTGCCCTTGTTTTTGTTATTGCTACCAGAAACCAAACTATTTTTATTACTACTTGTATAGGGATTTGGATCATGAACTATTTTCAGAGTTGAGGAGAAAATGAGTTTGTAGTTTTTCTTTTCCTTTCTCCCACTTCCCCCAAGCTTACAGGTAAACTTGGTTAAATTGTAGTTTTTAAGTGCACAAAGATATTAGGCACGGCTTGTCAAACTGTATAGTAAGCTCTGCTTTGCTTTGTTTGGACCAATATTATGAATTTTAAGGGAATTCAAATGATCAGCTCATTTTGATGTGTTTCTCAGAGCAGCAGCTGCCCTGAGCCAGTGTAAGGCATTTGCATCATCTATGGAGAGCGTATTTCCATGCAGTAAAATATGTACTAACATATGAAAGTCAAAGAAGTTAAAACCTTCCTATATGTTTAGTCCTTTGATTAACAAATGTTCTTAATACTTGTTCATGGGGCTTTCTATTTACTTGGGTTGAATCTTGCTTGTGTTGTTTCCCAAGGAGCAGCGAGTAGCTCGGGCATGCAGTGTCAGCATCAGCCCTGATCTTCAGCACACCACATTTGAGTGATTTCTTTCCCCATTTCAGGGCATTCTGATGATGTGGGTTCATCCAGTACTTATGTTAGAGTATTTAGTAATCTTGCTTTCTACAATGGAAGCGTTGTTTTTTGTCTTGTTATAAGCCCATAGCAGGAAATACACAGGCAGCCTCTCTAAATTGCTTGAAATCTGATGTTTGTGCTGCAGTTGCTTTCACAGCAGTCTCCTCTTTCAGAATCTGTGGTGACACTCGTGGGCTGTTTGTTTATTTATTTTTTTTATTTTATTTGAACACAAGTGTTTTAGCAGAAGGGTTCACAAAGAAGCCAGTGAAAAAGATAAAACAGATGAGGTATCTCTTTATTTTAGAAATAGATAATTAGGATTTTTCTGTGACTAAGTGAAATTACTGGGTGATTGTATCACTGTTTTGCTGCCAGCTTCTAGTTTCTCTTCAGTGAGACTGTAGATTTTCATGGCAGGAACCATTCTTTTTTCTTTGTACTAAGGATGCCTTAGACATTTCTGGTTATTGTGCTTCAAGGAGTTACAAAGCCGTTGCCACTGAAACCAGAGTAACGCAATAGGCCATGGTTTGTCTTGGATATGTGGAGGGACTTTCTGCAATTCTTGGGATCATCCAGGTCTTACAAATAGACTTTCTGATCCTGTTCTTTCAGTCCTGTCCAAAGTACTGTTAAAATTCAGGTGCCACTGGAAGTACATGCAACTTTAAAAGGTGTCCTGTGCCTGTGGTTCAGATTTAAGCATCATTTTGGTATCCCTACTTAAAACATAGTTGGAAACTTTTGCAGAAAGAAACTAAACCTCTCTCTGGAAGGACAAAAGATGATGTTTTGTGCAGATTAAAAATGCAGTTGCTTCTGCCCCAGGGAGTTTTTCTGTTTAGTTTGAAAAAACTAATGTGGCTTTTCAAAGCCGTGCCGTGAACTGTGTGTTGTGTTTGCAGTGTGTCTCTTCCTGTCCCTAGAATAATCGGCTGATGTCTGCGTGCGTGCTCTGTGTGTGAAGGAGGAAAGAAGGCTAGAAGTAAACTGTAACATAAAGTGGAAAAGTAGTAATTTCTAAATATATTGCTAACAGGTTTCAGTTTTCATTTCAAATTTATAGCAAATGTAGTCCACAAAGACTGTGAAAACTTATCACATATTGCTTATGTGTGATAACACTTCCTTAATTTTCTTTTAGACTTCAATGTTTCTAAATTCTTTTTATCTTTTTGCCTGTTTCTAATATTTCACTCTGCTGTTCATCTTCCTGGTTTTCCTGTTCTATTCATGCTTCTCCTTTCATCTGCCTTTATTGTCCTTTTCTTCATATTTAATACCTTTTTTGTCCCCATTGCTATGAAAACTTTCCTGCTTTCTCTTGCCAGACAGTTATCAACCATTAGCAGCCCCTCCTTAAAATCTAGCTATTCAAGGAATCTCACTTTATTTTTTTTTCTCTTTATCAGGCAGACATAAGCCATGCAGAATGTGATGTTCTTCATCTTTATCAACATTTCTCTGGGTCTAGGTTGTATGCTCAGTAAAACGGGGAATATGTGACCGACTTTCACGCACAGGTCACCTTTCTGTTCAGTTTTGTCATTTTAAGCAGCCTTTCTTTTTAAATCATCCATCAGACTCTACATTCTTTACAAACAGCGTTGTATAGCTGTGGCTATTTGGATGGGGGGGGGCTGCTTCACAGGACCCTAAGAAAAAGTGGAGTACAGCAATATATGTTTTTTTATAATCTTCTGTTCTACTAATAAGGTAGCTAATTTTTGCAGGTTTCATGGTTCTCTAGGAAATCCTAAATAATTTTCCTGCATAATGGAGGGATTATATCAGCATAACACTCGTCTTTACTGCTACAAAACAGGAACACCAGTAGATTCAGCTGTACCAAGGCTCAAACAATTGTTGCTGGTCAGTGAGTGCCACGCAGCTATTGCTGTGCTCTGACCTCCACTGGTGTGTCCATCCCTCTCTTAATGTTGAACATCACAATACCCAAAGTGACATTTGTCAAATTGATTTCTATTTCACATCCCTTGAAAAATTAGGCCCTTAATGTGGGTATTTAAAACAATATTATATTAAAGCCTTTAATCCTGTAATTAGACTGGTTACTGCAGAGCTTGTGCTTTGCTCATAGCCAAATCAAAGTGATCAAGACTCCAGAAGTCTGATTGGTAGAGATGCAACAAAAGTTTGCTTAATTCTGCTTAATGCTGTATTACCAAGATAGCACATTGGGAATTGGCATAACAAACTGAACAGATATCGACTTTGAGTCACCTGTAGCGAAAAGTCTCTGAAGAATGGGAGGAACCTGTGGTTGCACCCTTAGGAGGGCCATGGTGAGCCCTAGGAAAGCCACAGTAGGAAGAAGAATGCACGAGCTAATAGTGATGTTTGCAAGTGCAATTGGCGCTCCCAGGGTGTCCGAATGCCAGCAGATTGTGGCACGGCTCTTCAATCTAGCTGAAAGTGGCCAAACAGATAGTGCAGGCAGGGTCGAGATCCAGGGAACCAGAGCAAAAGGTGCAGAAACAGCTGAACTTGTGCGTGCAGCACAGTGGATTGCACAGAAGGGAGTAAGTGCTGCTCGGGAGCCGAGACGGAGTTGGGAGCAAGATGGAGAAACAAGTGCTGAAAACCAGGAGGGTGACCTGTGGGCTTTGTAATTATGTGAAAATGCTGTTGTGGTCCTGTGTACTGGGCTGGCCTTTGAATGGTGCCGGAGACTTTGAGGAAAGCCTGGCAGTTCCTGCCAGAACTCTGGAGTCTCCACTGAAAACATGTGAGTGACTTGTTGAAGCAAACATCCAGACTATCCCCTGAATCCGAACAGGGCTCCAGCAGCCAGCACTGGAGAGGACAGTCGTAGACAGGCGCTGCGATCCACTGATCGTGAAGAAAGCAGCGGGCTTTTCTGTGAAGAGAGTAGTCACTAAATCCCGGTACTGGCGCTGACCCAGCAGGATTGCATTTTGGCATGTTAGATAGACACGGGTTTTCTTCTGAGAGATTAGAGAAACGGGGCTTTTTGGCAGGAGCTTAAAGATAAGTCTGGTCAGGTAATTACTTATGTCAGAAAGTTGTAAAGGCAAATTTCGGAGGCAAGTAGAACTGATGGTGTGATTTAGCCCATGTCGGTCCCTGGTTAACTTCCCAGGTACAAATCTCACATATGTGACCATCTTTGTTAATAGTTTATTTGGTGCTGTTGATCTCTTGCATTATTTCTGCCATTCTTAAAGAAAGCACATCCTTTGAATCTCTTCTGGTGTTCAAAAGCTAGGTTACTGTGGAGGGGGGAAAAAAAAAGTCTAAATTTAGTCAGATTATTCCTAGGCCTCTGAAATAACCTATTGCAGAGAGAAAGAGGGAGGAGATGATGAACTTGTATCTCTTGTCCTGCTACACGTGATCAGAATCTGGTTTTGAGATCAACAGGAAAACTTCTTTGATTTCTATCAGATCATTTGTTCTCTTTCTGTTTTGCTACTGGGATATCCCCATAGCACTTTTAATAATTGAGTAAAGAAATTAGATTTATTGTTGGTTTTCAGGAGAAGGAGAAAAAGCAGTTGGTTTCAGATATTTAAGTCTTTGGAAAAGCCTCACTGGCATTGGAATTTTTGGCTAAGGAATGGAATTATGCATTTTAGTTTGACATTCTTCATGTTTATTTAAAAAAGCTGTGGAAGACAGGGAGGGCAAAGGTTAAAATAATATTAACTGAGCCCTCCAAATCTATGAGTTTCATTCGGGTTTTCCTGAGTATTGCTGTAGTCAAAGTAAGTAGTTAATCAGAATCAGAAAGCCGTATTAGCATTGCTGACATGGATTTGTCAATAGTGAATTGGGAAAGTGGGAACTGGAAGAAAAAATTTAACAAAACCTAGCTTTTGGCTCGGACCACATTGCCCAAGATACTTGCTTTAATATTGTTCTGTAAGAAATTCTGTTGACATCAAATCTTTCCAAAACCTGAACGCTTTTTGGTCTTAACACTGAAATAGTTTCCTAAGACTGCTTATACTGAAAAATGCAAGGAATTTATAGTTTTGTTTTAAGAATCACTTGGAAGTATTTGGATAATTACACACTCAGATGATAGTGGATCAAAAGGGGCCTTTGTTAACCTTTCCGTTGTGCCTCATACAATGGAAGCGATGCTCAGGTTGTGTTTTAGCAGCCCCATGCCCTGACATCCCCTCAGTGCTCGGTTTCTCTTCAACTCGCTCTGTGGTCCTTGTGCCAGGCTCAGGAGGGCAACCTGAGGGTGAAAAGAGTTAAATAAAAATAACATTGCTGCAAACTGACTTAATGAGACTTAGCACATAAATAAGTTACTATTTCTGCTATCTGACATGTGCTGTGTTCTGGTAGTGTGGTGACAGCAGAGCTGGGTAAGTTCCTAACCAAAGAGAAATGAAAAAAGCAAAAAGATTTGCTACATCATCTAGTCCAGACGCTTCTAGTACAGAAACATGCTTTGTCTGGACAAGTTTTACTGACCCCAGTCTCTGGCTTCTGTCTCTTGCCCGGGGATGTTTTTGCGGCATGGCTGTTCCTCCTCTTTCCCCTACTAGTGCATTTTTTGTGTCAGTCTCCTTTCTCCTCCTCCTTGGCACTGGAGGGATTTCTGAGCAGACTGTCAGTTGTTACTTCTTTTTGCTGCTGAGGGAAGGAGGTGAAGGAAGGCAATGTCCTTTTGGAGGCAGGGGAAGGGAGAGACAACAGCATGGGAAGAAGTGTGAGTGCTGCACCTTGAGCTGGTATTTCTGGACTTCATGAGCTGAAATAACCCCTTTCTGTTAGCAGGCAAATACTGATATGCCTGGTGTTTGCCGAGAGTCCCGTGCCAAAGCCCCGTGTGAAAGGTGCACTGATATCTTATAGTTTTCATGATCTGATGTGACTTTTCCTAAAAAGATACTGGTTTTACTTTAACATAAGCTTCTTGTCACTGTAAGGGCAGTTCTTCTCTGTATATATTCATGGCTTTTTTCTTCTTAATGCCATGTTGTATTACAGTTTGAAACAAAAATGGTCTACTGGTTTTGTTTCTTATTACTTAAACTGAGAGGTGACTCAAATACTTATATGTAGGATAGTGAAAAGTAAATCAGCCTGTCAGTTTTATTTGTGATGTAAAAACATTTTTTAAGGGCCCCCCCCCCCCCAATTTAATCCTGTATTTCTCTCATTTAAAACTGTACAGTACATGAATGGAAAGTCAGTTGCTCACAAATCATTGCTGGACAGTCTTTTACATAAACAAAATTGTAAGGATAAGCAAATGCCTGCCTTTTAATTAGCAGTGTGTTTTGTGGTTCCATACATTCCAAAATGTAATAGACAGCTATGGTGCTTAAAATAATCCCAGAAGAAAAAAAAACCTTTTGTGCCACGAAGATAGGGATGGGAGGGAAAGCAGGCAGGAAAATCTGTTGGCTGTGTTCTTGGAAACCTTTTCTATCTCCATTTGGATACTGTCAGCTTCTTTTACACAAACATTACAGCATCTGAGGAGAATTAGAAATACTCACCCATGACCACAATGTCAGATCCTAGGTTTGTCAGGAGAAAGCAGTGCAGAAGCAGGATCTTGGAGCCACTGCTTTCATTTTGGTTTTAGCTTGCTGATAAATGCTTCCCAGTGCTGGGAAGAGGTAAGGCTGGCTGTCTAGGTGGAATACAGGAAATTTTACAAATCTTACCTCATAGATGTGAAATGGTTTCTGGATCTGTACAAGTGCTGTGTGACAGACGCAGTTACACAACAGCTTCCCTTTTATACCAGTCCTTTATGAGACGGCTAGGGACCACTCGGCACACAACTGAGATGCTACTGGTCAAATGGCTTTTAGCTGAGGTAATGTTAGTCAAATTGAGCCTTTTAACTTCAATAAGTTTTGATTTTTTTTTTTTTTTTTTGGTTATTGTACCTTAGCACACAGCATCAGCGAAAAGGCAGAACTTTCCACTGGTACGTTTTCATCGGTTTCCATCCCAGCCTTTTTGCCCCAGTTTGTGCCATACCCAGTGTTGTGATCGCAGTGTAATCTGCACAGGACTGAACATGTTGGAAGCCCACATGCTCAGGAGCCTGCATGGCCCCACTGCTGTACTTGCATTGCAAGGTGTCAGCAGCGTACACACAGCCTGTTCATATCCAGAACATCTACAGAGCTGATGTGGTTGCAGGGCTTGATCAGGCTTCAGCACCTTTTGGGTTGGAAAGAATGTCATAGCTCTCATGCTTTCATCTAACCCTGTCCCAAATCAAGGCAGACCGAAATCCGATTTATAGGAAAAAGCCTTTACCTAATGGCCAGACAGCTATTGGGCAGGAAAAACAGTTGGTCACGTGTTGGTTTTTTTTCCCCCTGTTGCTAAGTGGAATGTAATCTCTGTTGCCAAAGCCCATCAGCTAAAGTTGTGATTTTGGGAAATAAAAACAAATGAGCTGTCAGACAGCTGCACAATCTCCTTGAGGTGCAGATCTGCTGGCTGGACCCAAACCAATGCAGTTGTTTTGCCTTGCAAAAGTAAGTACTGGTTCCTGATGGTTGTGCCTTGACCCAGTATATAGGTAAGGAAGATGTAGGAGGGAGCCAGTGCTTTGAAACATCTTGAACCAGAAATGAGCTGCCAATATTTAATGGTGAAGATATTTAACTATTGGAACAATTTCCCTAGGGGAGGTACCTGGACCTTTGTGATCCGAAACCTTTAAATTTAGATTGGATGCTTTTCAAAAGAAGGTGCTTTGGCCGAACTGCCAGTCCTTGGGCTTCCTACAGGAACACAAAATGGCTTGGCCTGTTCTGGACGCAAGGTCGGACCAGCTCAAGGACAGTTTCTATATGTTCTGCTTCTGCTCTCTGGGCCACCACAGTTTGTTTTTTGGTTGTTTGTTTCCTCCCCCCCCCCCCCCCCCCCCCCCCCCCCCGCCCCCCACACACAGTCCCTCCGAGGCCCGC
>JAAGNO010013188.1:31763-47384 GCA_033439905.1 Ceryle rudis | reverse complement strand
ATTTTTTTTAGGATCTTAACACTATACTAGATTTCCTGCCCAACCAGCATGTTGTTTGGGTGGACAAGCTGAAATTTTTGGTTCTCTAGCCTTTATAGATCTATTGAGGGCTGGACTGGATTGCATTAGTGTTTTTAAGGTTGTCCTTGGCAGTCGTAGTGAAGTAGCTGTTCATTTTCAGTGGCACGGTATTAAAAAATAAATAAATAAAAATCTGAGGCTTAATTTACCCAGCTGAAAGCCAGTAAAAATATTAAAGTTGGGCTGTTTGCCATGGAAAAGGGTAGATTTACTTGTCGACTGCTGTCTACAGTCAAACTGCGTTTGTGAGAAATGAAGCACAGAGCTTAACTTTGTCAAAAAGTATAATGCGGGGCCGGTCCAGGCGCTTGGCGGCATCGTGGTGTGCAGCCATGTTTGGAAGGGAGCTTGGGAGCCTGCTGTGCCTGAGTAATGGAGGCTGGGAAGTCCAAAAGTGACGTGTCTGCTCTCCAGAGAAGTGTTTGTAGCTGAAATGCCACCTGAAAACGTGTAGCTACTGGGATCGCAAGCGTCGCCCAACTCCTCGTGGCCGAACTTTCCAGGTCACAGTCAGAGTTGCTGGAAAACGATGTGGCAGAATGAATGTGCAGACCGGCAAGGCAAGAAAGAGTTTAAAAAAGTAACAGTTTAGGTTTGACTGTGCAATATGGGTAAACTGAAGCCACAAAGTACTGAACAGAGTTGAGACTCTTCAGTATGCAGTTTGAGACCTCTGAAATCCAAACAGGAATCCCAGCCGGTTTACTGGCACAGGACAAATCATTATCTCATCCAAAAAATGTAAAGGTAGATTGACTTTTTTTTTTTTTTTAAGTAAATAAGCAACCTAGTGGTGGTTCAGAAAATTCAAGGCTGCCTGGAATTGAGGTTGTCCTGATGCCTTAATTTTTTATTATTTGATATCAAGCTTCTGAGACCAAATATTAATTAGCAGTTTAAACTTGGGCAGAGCCAGATGCAGTCTTTGCCACCAGTTCAGATGGAGCATGGCTGTCAGGGACCTCCAGCGTGAGGGGAGCTTTGTGGCCCTCTCAGCCTCATCAGAAATGAAAATGCTTTTTGTGGGGAGGGAAAGAGGACTTGTGTGAGGAGGATTCCCAGTCCCTGTCCCTTTGCCAGTGCCCCTGTAAGGTGAGCCAGCCAGGCTGCATCAACAGGCAGGATTATTCAGCTTGGCTCGGGAGGTGATGAGAGAGTTAAGTGTGGCAGGGGCTCTGGGGGGCTGTGGTATCGAGGGGGAGGTGTGTGGGTGGGTTGGATGGTGCCCACCAGGGGAGTTCTTCTGAGCCCTGAGACCGTTTGCAATTCCAAAACAAATACATCGATGCTGTGGGTTTCCAACTGGTACAATTCTAACCCTATTCCACGGGGTGTCTAAAATACCTTAAACCGCGCAAAGCTATTCGTTTATATATTTGTGTTTCTGTGTTTATATGAACTCATGCGCATTTCCTGTTGATGATGAATGTTTAGCTCATGTGCCTCAGTCCTTGCTTTGGGGGGTTTCGGGCAGCTGCATACAGCTGCCTGGCTGAGGCAGAAGTGCTGGGCACGGTGTTATCCAATCCTGCTAAAAAGTTTTAATTTCCTCTTCATTTGCACTCAAATAAGGACAGGTTAAATCTAAAGGTATTTAATGATTTGTTTGTTTATTTCTCCCTCTTTTCGTATTCTTGTTAATAATTTTGCAGTCTGGCTATTTATTGCTGCTGAATAGTTCCCTTATACGTGAAGGCTGTTACCATCTGACTTTTTGGAGCCAGAATTATTGCAAAGACACTGCCACCCTGGAGGCTTTGAATTCACTTCTGGTAGCATAGTTTATTGCCTTCGTGGGGTTTTGTTAAAGATGCAGTTTATTATCTTGAGAACGCTCTAGAATGGGCTTTTTGAATATTTGCAACTTCACCTCTTATCTTCTGCAAGACTCACTTCAGGCTCGCTATCAGTGTTGTTTCTTTCTTAGTAAACTGCTGTAATGAACGAGACAGCTGGCAAGAAGTTTTCTAGCAAGGAGCAAGAAACTGGGTGAATCCTTAAGGGACCATTTAGAACCTTTAAGTATCTTTTATAATTAAAAAAAACCTAATTGCTTTTTGGATGACTTGTGTTATTTGTTCATTGGGCTTTACAAAAAACTTTTGCATGCAATCCAGTAAACTTGATTCCGCATCTTCACACTGCTCTTCTGGGTGGATTTTGCATGTTTTGCAAGAAGGGATATGTATGTTCAAACTGCTCTTAAAAATTTGGTTTCACTTTCTTTTGGGGCAGTAAATTATTTTTTTTTTCTATTTTTCCTGTGTACTGCAGAAGAGCATTAGCATCCTTATGATGCCTTTTTTGCTGTTGTGTTAGAAGTCTGAAAATACTGAAGAGGTAGAATTCCACCCGCCCCCAAGACAGATGATTGGTATAATGTGTAGGGGGTTGTGTCCTGCAGTGCCACAAGGGCAGGGGGAGTGAAGCTTTCTGGGAGCCAGCCTTTGATGGAGGGTCCCTTGACTACGTGTCTCTGAGGTTACTGCAAGGAAGTCTCAGTGGCTGATGGTCCCGTGAATACACAGTGAATGTGCCAGATTGGTGATGGTTTGAGATGGGTGGTGAAGGTCACTTTGGGTGTTCAGGCTGAGGACCAGCTTGTGGCTTTCTCAGCTGTCAAGTGGAAATCTTCTTTGAAGAAGAGCATCCGAGAGCATCTCCCAAACCTGCAGTGCTGTCCTTGGAGAAAAGTGGGGTCTTGGATCACTGTAATGTACCCCTCCTGGAGACAGGATCTACAGCTGCCTGTCCCTCTGTGATGACTAATAGACCTGGCTCCGTGTGACTTGGTCACTACCCTCCATTCCTGAAGCATTTGGGTTGGTTTCTGAGTGGAGTTGAAGGCAACCTGCTGATGGGAATCATGTTTGGAGAGCCATGTCTTATCAAAGGTCCTACTGTCACTCCTGCTATTACCAGAAACTGTTAAGTCTGGTGTAGTTTGAGTAAAGTGGGGAGTATCATCTCTTGGTTCAAGCAGATCCAAATCTGTTAAAGTGCCAAAGTCATAGCAGGGCTGTGTGACCTCCTGTGGCTTTCAGGGAGAGGAGGCCTGTGGTTGGGATAGAGACCATGAGAGCCTGAGTGCATGGGCGCTCACTGCCGTTACTTTACTTCGAGGTTTTTCTGTAGGGGCAAAAAAGGCCTGTCATGTTTTTGGGGTTGGTTTTTTTTGCTAATGTTTTAGCTGAGCAAACTGATTTTGTGTGGTTGGAAGTCTGAAGTTTTTTTTACTGCAAAGCAAAAGAAATGAAAAATATAACAAACTCTGACATGCCAAGCAGTGAAAGACCAAAACAGGATGGGAATGGAAATTAGTTTGTTGTTTTAAAAATGTAAGTTTGTGATGTAGTTTTGATGGGGAAAAAAAAAAAAAAAAGGCAAAACAAAACCAAAAAGCCCACACAAAACCAAAACTACACCAAAACAAAAAAACCCCAGAGGATCAAAATGATGTTTATTTGAGGTCCTGAAAAATCTAAAGACATTCTTGGCATTAATTGTAAGTACAACTATCAGGAGCAGCCACACAGTGTTTTCACAGCAAGTCTTTACAGTTGTGGAAGAGCCATACACAAGCTACTTAAAAACTGTCTCTACATCAAAAATCTTCTTCTGTGATTGACATTTTGGGTAAGGATGTGTGAACTTCAAGTCTCAAAGTTCAGAAACAATTTCTTACAATCCAAAGCAGATCATAACCTTAGCACAGCACCAGTCCTGTTCTTGCCATTCTCACAAACAGAAGTAATTTACAGGTAACATTAACAATTTCTGTTTGCACTCCACTTGAAATTCCTCCACCTTAGCAGAGAACATTTGTGCAGACCTTGTAATCAAGTCAAGCCTGGGCTGCTTAAAATAAAATGGTGTTTGCTTACTTAACTTTTGTCTGGAGAGATACATCCTGAATCTATACACGTGTATATAAAAAATCAGGTTTGCTCCAAAATTCTTTGCTTTTCTTTAGGGCAAAATGTGACTTCCCTTTGATCTATCAAGTTGTTCTCATGTACAACCACATTGTTAGGAGCATGCCAGTTAATGAGTGTTCTGTTTAAATACGATGGAAAAATAAAGTTCTGTGGTGAACACTAATGAGGACAGGTAATATACTTTGATAACTTGGAAGTTAAATCTAAGCAAAATGTAATTTTGAGAGTTGAGGGTAAGTACTGAAGCAGAATCCAAGTGCCGTGGCACTCTGTCATACAACAAGCGTGATTTAGCCCACGGTGCTTTTTATAATGAGCACCCAGATTGATTCATTCCTTTTTTTTTTTTCCTAGTATAGGACAGCTTTTTCATTTTGTATTTGGAATTAAAATGAGGAGGTTGGATTTCATATCTGTTAAAGCTTTGCTAGTGTTTCAATTCTTAACCTTCATTTCAAGTGGAAAATTTCTGCCTATTTCTTTGTTGTACGGTATTGTAGCGCAATTTGAAACACACGTAGAGTTCTGGCACTTCAAAAAGTGTCACTGTGACAGTAAAGAAGTTACACAAGTCATTTCTAGTTAAGTGAGGCAATAGCAAGGATGCTCCCCAAATGGTTCTTAAACCATAGTTGACCCGGTCTCTGGCTAGATTATTTTTGCTAAAACCCTGTTAGTGTCTGTGTTGGGTTCAAGACAGTGAAATAACTGAGAATTGATTTTGAATGGGTGACAAGACCACTGGGCTTTAAAAATTGTAGCAGGTGATTTTTCACATCTGTTCATGTTGTCATTGGGGCATGCAGATATTTCTAGAATCTTGGAAAAGGAGAAAAGCCGCAAATGAAAGGCTTATTTGATCCGCTTTGGCCCATTGATTTTGAACACTGAATTCATTCTGCTCCCTTGAATAGAATACAGTTTCTCAGTAGTCAGAGTCAAAAGATTGAGTAAGAGCAAGGAAAGCGTGTCTTGCTTTGGAAAGCGTGTAGAGGGCTACACTCCTTCTTGCAGGAATTCTCTTGGCTACCAAAGCATATGGTATGAATTTCCCAGTGTCTCCTGTTGCAAGACCTGATCCACAGAAGAAGGATTTCTGTCGGCTGCAATGCATTTTGAATCAGGCACCTAATAAATGAAAATTGGCAAGTAAGAAGTGATTATTAGTATAAAGACATAGCTATATTTACATAGAGCCTTTTAAAGTGAAGTATTTTTTATTCGTTTGATCATGAATAATTTAATAAACCCCCGTGAATGATAGTAGAGGTACTACATGGGTATGCTTTTTGGGAACAGTGTGGCCAAGCGTGCTGTCCTCCTCCAGAGCGGATGGAACAAGGGAACAGAACTGTGTGTAAATCATCTTAATTTGGTTTGATGTAGAAACTGTTCTGTATTGCTTTAGCATACCTCAGAAATCCTACAGGTTTTGTCCTAGGATTTTGGAAGGATGCAAATTTAATATAGAGGAGGTAGATTAGCACCAGTTTTTCCATCTGAATGGAAATTGAGGAAAGGAGCACGGCCTCTAGTACGTCTGAAATCTTAACTGTTTAAAGAATGAGTTTTCTGGCAAAACCGTCTATGAACATTTCAAACGACACCCTGTAGTATATGGTGTTTTGCATGGAGCTCTTCTGTCAAGGTCATTAGCAATTGAATATATTAAAAGTGGACTGCTTATGAAACGGAGAGTTTTGCTTCCTGCCCGCCCACCTGTGGGTATAGTGTGGGTTCTGTAACTGTAAAAGGTCTCGGGAGGGTTATAAAAGCAGAGAATATGGAAAATATATAAAGAAACAAAGAAGGAAGCCTGCATACACCATGTCGTTTCTTGTATGTAAAGTTGGCTGTAGTTGTATGTGTACCACTAAATTAACCTCAAAAGCTGGCCGTGACAGCAGAATGTCCATAGTAATTGTTTTTGTTGGCGCTTGGCTTCAAAATTAACTCATCGATCTAACATGAGTCTCTGTACTCAATACTGGTCTGGTAATGTTTTTTTACTTTTTCATGCAATCATGGAAAAAATATGTTTCTGCTCGAAGCAGTTGTCAAACAAGCTTCTTTCATCGACAATCAGACACAGGGCAGCTGAGTAAGGCTGTTTAGTCTAGGATAAATACTCGAGAGATTACAGGGTCGCTGTAGGAAATGTAATTATACCATTTATTCCAGAATAGTCTTTCTGTAGCGTGGGCTTGCAGAATACTAAATCATGCATTTATTAAAATACATATAATATGAAGGAAAAAAAAATATGAATCCATAAGGTAAGGAATGGAGAATCGTCTGGCAAACTGTACGGCAGGGTTAACTAGGAAATATTTAAAATTGCTTCAGAAAATCAGGGTGGTAATACTGGCTTTATTATTGAAAACTGGTAAGAGGCAAACCCTGAGTTGTTGAGGCAATGCTGCTAAGTAGGCTGCTGAAACAGTGTCGAGCAAAGCTGTCTGCTGATGGATTCTAATGTGGCAGGAGGTGTCCAGCAATCGTGTGGGCCAAACGCCCTATTTTCTGCACTCTGTGTCACACCAAATCAAAGCCTTGTTACTACCAGGCACTTAAAAATAATCTGATTATCTGTGATAGATCTTATCTGTTACTGAAAGCCCTTCTTTGCTTTCATCCTTCCCTACATCCCTTGCATTGATATCACCATTGATCTCTGGTTTTCCCGTGACTCCTTAGTTGTCCTCCACCAGCTTAGAAAAATATATTTTTGTATAAATTGAGTTTTAGATCTTCTGTTGCATCTCTGAATTTATGTGGTAGGTTTGAGGTCAGTAGTTTTTATGCTCAGTGTTTTCTTTTTATGTGCTTTTTTTTCCTGCCTTGCTTCTCTTGCACTCCATCATAGGGCCCTTTTTGAGTCTTCTTCTGACTCAGCCAGATGTGTAATTGCACTGGCAATTGTGTAGTTGCCATAAGAAAAATGATACCTTTTGCACTTGCAGGAGTTATCTTTCTTGCTTATATCTCACTTCAGCAATGGAAGGGCCTCAGTGTCCTCAGGTTTTGTAGTTCATCCTGGGACAGAGCCTCCAAATGCATTCTTTAGGCCCAGTGTTAAACTACAGAGGCAGGAACGCCTTAGCGATGAGAAGCAAAGTCTGTCCGATGATGATCATGGAGAATATGGGAGCTCACTGAGGACCACTGCTGAGAGGAAGAGCTCCTTTTCTTGATCAGCATCTGAGCATCACTTATGCCTTGTACTTGGCTGTAGGGAGGAGCGGAGAGGTGTCATGACAAGCAGTTGCTCTGGGGCAGTCTAGGCAAACACTATCATGGTTTTCTGAAGGGTCTGTTTGGATGGACTAATCTTTTAAATTAATTATTTAGTCTCAGATGTAGTTGAAGTAGAAAGGTGAGGAGCATCCTGGGGCATTTGTAAAAATCCATTATAATAAAAATGCAAGGAGGAAGTCTGAAAAAGGAGAGAGAAGCTTCTTAGAGCCCTCATCACTATTGTTTCAAGAAGGGAAGAGTTATGTGTAATGAAAATATTTAGACTGAGACAGACAGCAAAACAGTGTCCTAAAGAGGAAAATAAAGCCAGAGGTGATGTATCTTGACTCTGACAAACATAACTGTAAAGCAGCCTTCTAAATGAAAATGGTTTGTTCAGGAATCATATGGCTGAAAAGGTAAATTAGAAGTTTCCTGAAATGGCAGAGGGAAGCACTGGGGGGTGTTGCTTGAAGCTTTATGCAGCTTTTCAAGCTGTTGCTTGTGATTCTGTAACCCCCTTCAGATAGCTTTGTGGCAGATTCATTCTTGATGAGTAGTATTGCTCGCGGTCATGAGGAGTCACCAATGTTTAAAGCTTCTCTGAAGAGCACGAAGTGGGATCTCTTCCTGGAGGAGCATGCCATTTGCCAAAGCCAGTAATTCCATGCATAAATTTGATCCATATTCAACTGGTCTCACACCTGATATGATGGATGACAAGGTTTTTAAGGGTTGGACTAGTAGTCTCTGTTTTCTTAGTTTAATAATGACCCAATGTCCCCCAGATTAGATTATACTGGAGGAACTTTTTGGAAAGGTGGAACTGGAGAAGTTTCCTTAGAGTTAGTAGTGTCAGATCACATAAATTCCCTTCTTTATTTCTTCTAGTTTCCTTTAAGAAAAGAAAATCCAAGTCTAACGCACCCATAAGAATTGGAGTTTCTATCTCCTTCCATTCCAGCACTTTGTGCATCTCTTCACTGACTGCAGTCACGCTTTGTGGAGCAGCAGAGATCTTAGGGGTAACTAAGACCCTAGCTGCTGCATGAGAAGGAGTTTTTGGTTATGGAGAGGGACCCTGAAAGTACCTTGACTGACAAAAGGGCTGCCTGGTAAGCTTAGAACTTATTAACCACCAGAGAAGCTGTCAGTGAGACACTTCACAGATGTCCTAACTGCCCGAGAAGAGCTCCAGTCAGAGCCTGTAAGCAACCACAAGTCTAAGCCATAGAAAGCCAGACTGTGTTAGTTCTCAAGTTGTGGCACTACTTAAAAAGAAAGGAGAGGAAAAACACAGCTCTTTGGATCTTTGAAATTGGAAGATGTCCAAGGAGACATGTAAAAGGTGAGAGAGGTGCTCAGGTGTGTTCTGTATCTAGAGATTTGTGTATATTGGGTCACGGGTGCCATTTACAAACAAACAAAACACCCAAACCCCACAGTTGTTCTTAGCTTTGTTTGTTCCAGACCCCTTTTATTCATCATAAACACTAATGACATTAAGTGCTTTGAATTCAGTGCCTCTTAAATGACAGTATTTGCAGGATGGGGGTATAATCAAGGCATTCTCTCAATACTAGTCATTCATTTATAAGCATTCACTGCTTTCATTTCAAATCAGCTTCTCTTTCAAATGATTGAGATGTTATCCGGTTGCTTGACACCCACGATAAGGTCGCTTGCAATGCTGAAGCTGGCTTGGGGTGTCACCTGCGCAGTGCTTTGCCTCAGCCAGTACACCCCATGACAAGGCCAGTAAACCTGTCCATTTACACACACAGAGCATGCGGCAGGGCCCCCCTCGAGCTGGGAAAGGGGGGACTGACCCCCGAGTGGCCAGTTGTCTTGTGGAGGGGGTCCACTACACATACAGCTACGAGGGGATTACTAACTCAGCTTTTTCTAAAATATGCCTTTTTGTTGGGTTTTGGTTTTTTTCTTTTCCTTTGGGTTAGGGCACTGTGTGTTTCCTGTCATACTCTATAACTTTATTATTTTATATGCATATATTTTTAGTGGGGCTGTTTACAGGGGTTTGAGGAAAGTACTCACAATTAAGTTGATTGGCTGGAGAGTATGTATACACAATTAGGAACTGATTTTTGTGGCTCTGCTTTGAAAGCTAAAAAAATAATATGGCTTTAATAGTTAGTTGAAAACTGTTCTAGGTAAACAAGCCACGTAGTGCCAGGCTTCCAGGAGGAATTGAGTTGTTCGCTTCTCTCTCTTCCAAAGTGAGGCATTTGAGTGAGGCCACATTTCTAATAACAAAACAGAGGTTTGAACATTATTGGACTTCGCAGATGAACTATTGCTCAGGCTTGAAGGTAACGCCACCATATTTTTGTTTCTTTACGTAACTTGTATTAAATGTGAAAACATAAATCCTTTTCAGTGGGAGAGGAGAAGAGGAGGTGGTTTTCATTTGGTATAATTTCCTGTGAGACGTAGTTCTAAACAGGGCCCATATTTACCCAAGACAATACAGTTTTACATGTACTGGTATATCCAGCACATTTTAAAATTGTTTAGCCAGCCCCAGGTATTAAATACCTTCACAATAAATGTGTTTAATAAAAGTAGATGAAGTTTGAAATAATTTTTTGAATAATTTTACAGTAGAAACACCAGTTAAATCAACCCCATTGCAGTAATAAATGTTACAAAAACAATTAATTATACTTGCTTGCCACTGCAAAATCGATTGTGTAACTGTTCGTCTCAAACTGACTTTTACATTACTAAATCCTAAACACTACACTTCTGTAACTTGTCAGAATCAGGTTTTGGTTAATAGATATTTTCAGTGATGTAATGGGAACTTCTGGCATGGAGTCAGAATATAATGGCCTGTGATTAATGTTTTAATAAGCACTTTTCTTCTACTTATGATGCAGTAGTGAAATGGTTTCCTGCTTAGATTGATAGAACAGCAGGTGTGCCTACATACTTTTTTCTTTTGCTAAGAATAAGTTTTCCAGTTCTTCTGCTTGAAAATATTTAATGGTTTTTCCTTGAGTCGAACACTGTGGATATGGGCTTTTCAGTCTGTTTTAAATCCAGCTATTACCGATATTTGTCATTTGGAAGTGGAGGGTGCCATGAAAACCTTTTCAGTACTTAAAATAATTGCTTTGCAAAAGAGGAAACTCATTAGTTTAAAAATTAGTTTTGATATATTGACGTTTTCATCAGTGAAATTTAAAAATAGTGTTAAAGTAATTCAAAAGTGTGTGAGAACAGAGTGTAGCGTTGAAAACATTAGCAGGTTAGATTTATTATTTAAGTTTATGTAATACACGTGCTACATGCTTGGTTACTTTTGTACTGGAAGTGGTGGTGTTTTTCTGTATTTCAATTATTTCTACCCAAACCAAGTCTATTTTATTCATTGTTTTTAGTGACCCATCAATTCCTATTTGTTGCATGGGTAGTTTCTTTTGCTTAGGGATCTCGTCATCTGCTGTGCCGACATATAGATGGTGTTTCTTCTAAGATGCTGCTCAAGGTGACCTTATTCTCTATCCTTTTAATGTCCTACTGATATCAGGTGGTGGTTGCGTACTTGGTCTCCGCTATTCCTCTGTAGAGGAATATATATAATCTATATGTAACCACAGAGCATGAGGACTACCTTCTGTTGAAAACAAAGTAGTCTCTCTTATTTCCTTCTCCTCTGTCCTTGTAGGCTGGATAGGAGCAATGAATACACCTGTGATGAGGAGAGAGAAGAGGGTGAACCCTGCAGAAAGAGGAGGTCCTGTGTCTTGGGTATTGCTAGCATTAGTCCACTCAACAAGACTCCTGGTGCCTCTGCTCTCATGTTTCAAAAATTTGAGTGAGCCTTTCTGGAACGACAGAAAAGGTGCTGTGTTCCCAGCGCCAGTGCAGGTGCACTTCTCTTTTTTTCTGGAGCCTGTTGATGTTAATTGACATTTAAGATAACATGCACTTTATCCATCTCTTTGTACTTTCCTCTAAACCTGGAAGTATTATTGCTTCTTCTCAGGAGCATCAACTCATACTTTAATTTTTCCAGGAACTTTGAAAAAAATGCAGGTATCAGCATACTTGTCTCTCTAATATTTATTGAGAACTTCCCAAACAACCTCTATACCTTGGTTTTATCCCAACTCTCTGTACTGAAGGAGCATCTACCTGGCATAGAGAAAGCTACTTGTGTAGAGGGGAGGTTTAAACTGGACATTAGGGAATTTTTTTTTCACTGAAAGGGTTGCCAGGTATTAGAACAGGCTGCCTGGGGAGGTGGCTGAGTCACTCGCCGTCCCTGGATGTATTTAAAAGCCATATAGATGTGGTGCTTGGGGATATGGCTTAGTGGTGGACTTGGTAGAGTAGGGTTAATGGTTGGACTTGATCTTAAAGGTCTCTTCCAACCTTGATGATTCTATCATTCTGTGTATTTCCTCTGCTGTGTTCCTCTAGTTCTCCCTTTAAAAGATGCAGAAGGTGAGTTCTGACTGCTGTCTTTATTTCCTGACTCTCTTCCAGAATTCATGAGGAAACACTCATGAATAAAGCCAAAAAAAATCTACACTTCTCCCCTTCCTGTCATTAGAAGGTTCCCTCATTCCTCCTCTTTTCACATTTAGGCCCTGATGGATTGGGCAGACGTCTTGCTCTGTGGTTGTTGATTCTGTTAATTGTCAAAAAGTATTTCAGAAATGAGGGAGAATAGGATATCTGTGCTCTGATGCTATTGCAAGAATTGGAAGCATAAAGGCTCTGGAGTTCCAGACTCTCTTCAGCACACAGTTAATTTTGGAATGAAAAGTCCTGCAGATACAGAGTCTGCAAACAATCTGAGATTTGGAGAGAAAATCTTGTCCTCCCCCCCCCCGCCGGCCTTTCTCTCTCTCCCTCTTCTTATTCCATGATGTAGGTACATCCTACTTTTTTTGTCTTCTTACCAGAAGAGCAGCAAATATTGTTGGGAAGGTGTGAGTATAATGGGAGTTTGCCTTTGAGGGTCTACTGTGGATGAGTAGTAGTCTGCCTTGAGCAGTCCAGGCCATACAATCCTTCTTGATATTTTGGCTTTTGTCTAAGAGCTGTCACTGAAGTTAGTGTTTTTGTGAAACTCTTCTCATGTTCCCATTCACCCAAAAGTGATCTATAGACTTTTTAAGTCTGATGTATTGGCTGTAATTTATGCAGCCCTTAAATGTGCTTGGAAAAGCATGGACTAGCAGAAGAATGTTGTCAAGGGTTAGGGCTGGGCTGGCCACTAGATGAGTCACAGATGCTCTCTGTTAACCCCTCTCCCTTCCCAAAGGGGATGTGAAAGGGAATAAGGGAGAGAGACTGATGAGTTGGAAAACTAAACCAGCTTTCATGAAAATTATAACAATAGAATGAAATATATATAAATAGAGACAAAACCAATATCAAACCCACCCCCCTGATAGCAATGGCATCACCATCACCACTGATGCTGTGTGAAGGCACTAGGGAAGTCCCAGACAGGACTTGGTGACAGATGAGAACCAGATTCAGGAACTGTGATTCAGAAGCACACAAATTGGGATCAAATGGAGTCCACAGATGCAGGACATTGAAGAGATCCCTCATCTTTGTACTGAATATGATGTATAGGGGATAGAATACCTTGTTGATCAGTTTAGGCTCCTGTCCACTCTCCCTGCAGCTGTGGTCTTTTACTTATGGCACCCCCAGTATGGCACACAAGGTTTAGCAGTGACTTTGGTCTCTATAGAAGCAAGTATCAGTAAGAGCCTTTCTGCACATACCAGTCCTTTGGGATGCTTTGTAGTGGTTTCAGTGGGAACAGGTTTAGGCCTACAGAAGTGCCTTGAATGTCCCTACCCTTGGGCAGTGTGTGTGGATATTACATTCTTCTGCAGCACAGTGGATGAACTGTGTGCGCTCACGGGCACTGTCAGATCGCTGAGGAGTGTGCTCGACGTGGCTCAGGGATATTTGTAAGTAGAGCAGAGGAATGTTGCGACCTGGATGGGCTACCCATATGACAGCTCGCTAGTGCTGCAGGCTGTTTGTCAGGGTAGTAGCTTGGCTGAGGTAGTAGGTATTTGGCTTTACTGGGAGCTGTTGGCTGCTAGTTGACTTTCCTGTGTTTCAAAACAGAAATGCTGAAAAGCTGTCTGGAGCTATCTGCTGAGATAACTGCCATATGTACTATGGCAGCAAGCTTTACAGGCTGTCTGCCCTGGGAATTTAAGATCAGAAAAGAAAATCAACATCTCTTTACATGCTATTTTTATCCCTTCAGAAAAATACTCTGTGAATGAGACTAGCAAATATATGAGGTTTCCGTGCTTATGCACGAGTCTTTTTCATGCCTTCCTTGTGCATGGGCACACCTCTTGCTTCTGAGTGAGTAGTGGAGCAGCAATCAAGTTTAACTGAATGTGTCAGTATCTGCCCAGAAGCCTGGCTGGGGGATGATGAGTAAGTGCAGCAGAGGCTCTAGTTTAGCCCTCCCGAGAGGGAGCTGGTTTCACCACTACATTGCTGTTTTCGGGTGAGCCTGAGAAACCTAGTAAGGTCACATTTCTGAAATCTCTGACAGTTACACATTTAAGCTCCTTATGACCCTGTCCTTTTATTAATTCTCCACCCCTATGCTCCCATTGGTGCTTTGGTTCATTATCTGCAAAGTGGGAATATCTGTTTGGAAATATCAGTATTAGGCTCTGGGAGCTACTTGCTGCTTAGAGCAAAGAGGACCACAGAGGCTGGGTGGAGGTGATAATACAGGCTACTGGTGTTTTCAAAGAATACTGCATACTCTATTTTGGGCTGCTTTGAAGGATGGTTATTTGCAACAAATCTTTGAGTTTTTGTTGACTCATGAGTTATATTTTGGTTTTATTCAGCAATTTTTTTGCCCTTTCTGACGACTCCTACAGCTGAAACAGCATCGTCTTGCCACACGGGAGTTTCAGCTGAGTCTGGTGTTTGAAATGGCAACACTGCTAAATGTTTGTGACTTGTTTTTAGAACAGCATTTCAGCTGCCAGTTTCCTTAAGAAAGCAAAAACAATATGAAAAGCAAGAAATACAAATAAAGGAGAGGCTTTAAAATACTTCTGTTGTAAAAAATAATCAAGCTAAACAAAAGAGGTTCAGAAAACTTGCTATATTTAGCAAAATTTCTTGAAGTATTATGTAAATGAATCTAAATAATCATATGTGCTCCTTGCTTCCCTTCACTTTCTTTCCTCTCCTTTTCTCCAATCCACACAAACTCACTACATTTTATTTTAATGAACTGTTTCCACAAAATTTTGCTTTTCCTCTGGTAAAAGGTTTGGATGCTCCCAGAAGGATAGCTACCACGTGGTGGGGGTAAATGTAGGGAGGAATGAGAGCTCCCCAAAACTCTCTACTTCCTTGCAAAGTGGTGAAAAAGCTGCAGTGGTACCATTAATTTTTCCAAGAAGAGGGTGAGATTTACAGCATCAAGAGTAACTGCTTTGGGACCATGCTCTGTGTACCCAGAAAAGCTGTAATTTCTACTGGAATGAATTTATTGGCATATAAGTTTGTGTGTTTCTGAGTATAAGTATATGACATTGTGTATCATTTTGCATTTACAACGTTGTTATTGGTGTGTTGTATAATTAGGTGTTTCTGTGGGCATGTCAATGCGTTGATTGTTTTAGCAACTACAGCTGAAGATGGGTGGCTTGCCCCAGAACAGACGCTAACGCACAGAGAAAATAGATTGAATACTGAATGGACAAAGGTAACATTTTCTGGAGCAGCTAATTGAATGAAGAGTCTGTTTTGCTAGCTTTAATGCACTGTAGGCCAAATCGGAGTTGATTAAAAACACAAACTAGCTTAGGCTAATCAGACCAGAGAAGGAAAGGTGCTGGAAACACAGCGTTAGTGTAAAAGGACGTATCGGCGCGCGGGGCAGTGTGGGTTGTGTGGAAAGGTGCTCACAGAGCCCCAGAGGAAGAGGCTGACCATGCAGAGAGATGGATCAGGTCTGATTCTGCTGCAGATTCCTCTCTAGCCTTAGTTAAATCAGGGCGACGAAACTCCTCAAAGGCAGATACCTCTGGAGTTTGGCTTCAGTACATATGTAAATATTTTTTTTTCTTCCTTCCATTCCCCTGCTTGATACTACTTTGTGTAGGTGTCCACCTCCTTAACTACAGAAGTAACTAGAGCTCATGTTTTATAAGTTGGTCACCATTCTCTCTCCTTTTTCCAGTATAAATTAATTTGTGTAGTGCTGTGTCTTGTATGACCTATGTTCTTTGCTCCTCGCTGCATGACCTTTGCTAATCAAGTGTCTCTAGTTGGAAGAAGTGTTTTAGTAAGTGCTGCGGATTAGCCTGAATAATTT
>JAAGNO010013188.1:0-31663 GCA_033439905.1 Ceryle rudis | reverse complement strand
GCATGACCTTTGCTAATCAAGTGTCTCTAGTTGGAAGAAGTGTTTTAGTAAGTGCTGCGGATTAGCCTGAATAATTTATCTATTTTCCCAGCCCCCTCAGATTTTTTGACAGCTGTGCATTTTACAAGGAGTGACTTTTATATTTTCCTTTAAATCATAGATGAAATAAAAGGAGATCACTGCAGGGAAAATACCTCATCAGATGATGAATCCCCATTTACACTTAGTTCTTCAGATCTATCTGTGTAAATCATGCCTCGGTATTTTTTGGTGTAGCACCTATGAAACTAATTTGAATGTGGTACTTCAAGGAAAAAAAAAAAATACTGCCTGCTTTTGTTATAAACCTAAAGGTGAGCTTGATCTTTTCATTATGGTGAGTCACGGAGGGACGTGTTAGTTCTTGGGGTAAAGAAATCTGAGACCAATGTTGGCTAACGAAATCCGCGGGTCAGCGTGGAATAGATTCAGCAGCCGTGCATTAAATGGACAGAGCAGACAGTGGGAGCTTTTTTGCACTCTAGTGGGATTAAAGGATAACTCTGATGCAGAAGATAACTCGGGAAGAAGGTCCATAGTATTCTGGTGGAAATATTACTACACCGTTTTCAGCTGAAAAAAAATGGCATGTACTTTTTGTACAAAAAGTGAGGAATTTCCACCGATACAACTTTAACCCTCGTAAAGAGTTACAGGGAAGCAGTAAAGCTGCGCTTGTGTGTGTGTGGGTGCTACATTTGAGATGGCTTCTAGGGTAGCTTGGACTTGTGTGTGCTCTAGTGTACGTCAGCATAGCACAGGGGTGGTCTGGGAAGAGCCAGATCTGCTTCTGCTGTGGTTTTTGCTCTTCCCTGGCTCCAGCTGATAGAACCTTTGTTAGTACAAGTTGTCATCGGTCACAAATGGCCCGTCGTATTAGCCCGCAGTAGATTTATGTGCCAAAATATTTAAGTCTTTGAAAACCTCCATAGCACTTGTGTGGCAGATAATACAATACTTCTATGTGGCTACTTTAAAGTCGACTTCCTAGAGTGCTCACCCTGCTGATGGGAGATCAATATGGGCCTTTGCTCTCTTCCCTTAAATCACATCAGCAGCCTGTCGGATGTGATGCACTGCACTTGGGCAACTCAATAGGAATTACTAGCTTTACTTTGTTAGTAAAGAAATTTTATTTGACCAAACCTTCTTTCTCAGCAGAGAGTGCCTTTGAGTAAAATAGAGCTTTTTACTTCAGAATAGGTCTGTGCCCAAGTAAAAGTGACTGGTTGTCTTCTGTGCTCCTTAGAGACTTAAAACTGAGCAGTATAGCTCCATAGGCACCCTGACCTTGTTTCCCAATTGCACATCCAGTGAGTGCTCCCAGTTCCTGGCTGCCATCTGGGAGAGCTGGAGTACTGGTTCGTTTGCTTTTTACACAAAACCGCATTTTGATAGAGAACTTGGTTTTTTTTAACACCTGCCTTACCCACCATGCTGCTCATACATTCATTTACATTTGAACTGAAGAGCTGCCTTAAGCACATTGTGTTGTCTTTCCTCTGCTGTCCTTAATTAGGAGATTTATACATTGATGTACAAAGAAACACGAACATTAAATTTGGGCTAATAGGAAAATAGTTTGGACTAGTGACTGTAAAATGTGATGAGATTTGGCACTTGGTTTAATGATGCCAGAGTGGTGTGACATGTAATCTAATGACATCGCATTGTACGGTGTTGCGTAAAGCACTAATATCTTATGTAGTCTTAAAAAAAGGAAAAAAAAAAAAGCTTGTTTATAACATGTGGTGCATTTTTGTACACCAACATGCATATACCTGTTTATGGCTGTGTGCTAGAGCAGTGGCCCACACTGTTTCTTAAATTTCTTGTTACAGCAAAGAGTTTTTATATCTTAATAATACAAGAAATAAAGCAGTTCAAGAGGGCAAAGCAGGAAAATGGCCTTCTTTAATTTTCTACAGACACTTGTGGAGTTTCAGAATGAAATAGTAAATTGTATGAAAGAACTGAATCTTCAGTACAAAGACCTGCTGTATTTTAATATTCTAGGGGAGTGTACAGTGTGCTAATATAATAATCACTCGCCTCTTGTCTTGCAGCTTTTTCACTTGACATAGACAGGGAAATTCCCTTTAAAACAGTCATTTCTTTAAAATGCGTTTGATTTGTCAAGTAGGTGTCGAAGCTTGTGTCAGACATGAAGAAGATAGCAGATTCGGCTCTGACGGATGATACAAATACAGTGAAGTTAATTTGCTTTGCTAGGGGAGAAAATTCTTCCTTCCAATTATGTCAAACACCAGACAACTTTTCAGAGGTGGAGAGGGAAACGTGCCTAAAGGCCCATACTGACACAGTGCTTTCTAGTAGGTGCTTTCTGTGCTTTACTTCTTACTTGTTTTCATTACAAAAGCCTGAGTGATAATTAAAAACAAAACAAAACCCAAAACCAACCAAACAAAAAAACCTAGCTCAATTGCATCTTTGTTTTGGGATTCTCAGACCTCACAAACCCATTGTCCTTCTGTGGTCCTTTAGGATTTGCTGCCAGGTTTTGTGAAGATAGAAACTTTCAAGAGAATCTATGAAGCAATGAGGTCCTTTTATTTCCTGACAGTTTTAGATGTTCTGCTTCTTTGACTTCATATTGGTATAATTTAAACACTATCAGAGTGAACAGGTTTCTGTTGCATTCTAAGTTGTTCATATTTGGAAGGCAAAGGAGAGGACGGGGCTTTGTACCTTGTTCGTTAATCCCTGGTCAGGACTATAGCCCCTCTCGTGTATGAAGCTCTGCAGGTTTGTGTTCCAGCACCACATGATTCTTTTACAGAAATTTCCTGTCAGCGGAGAAGGAGCCAGTGAGGCTGGTAGAGGTTATTGTTTTGAGGAATAAAACTCCAGTTTCTCTACTCAGACACCTTTTTCTCCGTCAGCTCAGTTTTTGCTTTTTACCTTGTGGGATTTTCCACTGCATCTCATAAGTATTATTGCCAAGAGAGGATAAGTAAATAATAAAAAACGATCAATACTGGCAGCTTTTTCTTCTCTTACCCCCTTCTTCCAAGCTTGTGATGCATGACAGAGTCAAGTGGTGGGCAGCTCGTGCAGACACGTTTGTTATGTGCACACGTTTATCCAAACACTCGGCGTGCCCAGCAGCGTATCTGCCCTACGATTAAAAGGGTCTCTGTCCCTATGATATATTTAAGTTCATCTGTTGTGAGTCTGGGTAACCAGACCACATCCCCTCTCTCCTGTAGGTACTATGGGTAGCAGTCTGAAGATAAAACTGTTGCAGGAGTTAGTTTTTCCAGGCTAGGAAGACTGGCCTGGCTGGTGTTAGGTTGGTCTGCTGGATGGGTTTCTTTCTGACTGAATGAATGAAGGCTGAGAATGGTTACTTTACTGTTCAGAAACTCTTCGGGCTTTTTCAAGACTATATTGGTAAATCTGATGGTTTTTCTGTTTTATGTGGTTGGGTTTTTGTTATTTGTTGCTGGATTTTCCTTCACAAAAGTGTTAGAAACATATAATGCAAGTCCATCATATTAGACACCATACAGTCATTTAGAGGTGTGTGGAGGAACAGTCCGTGCCCCAAACTGCCCAAGGCTGGAGGACAACATCTTTAATAGAAACAACAGAAAAAAATAGCATGCTGCAGCAACAAACTTAGTTCCCTTTTATTTCTCCTGCACTTGACTCTCTTCTTGATAAATGTGGCAATACTATCAAAACTTTTCATTCTTAGGACTTCTCCCTGTCAGTATAAGTGTTCCAGACCTTTCAGTGGCAAAGAACGCAATTTCATTTGCGGTATCCGACTTCTTTACTCATCCTTGCATCTGGTTTTGCTGCCTTAAAACTCAGATGTTTTCAAATTGACACAATATTGATCACAGTTGCATTTGGTTAAATTTGAAGTTAGTTTACATGAGTCAGTGATGAAATTTCATGTGACAGTCTTTTAGACATCAGGCATTCGTTATCTTTAAAATAATTATTTGAGAAGCTTTATTCAGCCACTAAATGTACTTTTATTAAAACAAGCCCTTAGTATGCATGATTTAGATTTGGAAGCATGATAAGTTTGGGTTTTTCACGTTTCTTGGAGCGTGCTTTCAGTTTAGCTAAACAACATTCTATTTAGGGCATAATTTTAAGAATATTTTTTGTAATTCTGGCAGCAAATGCTGTAACATTATAATTATGCCATAAGCACTCAATGTTTTTCCATCATAAACTGGCTATAATCCCAGTACTGGAATACAGCTTTCTTGTTGCTCTTGTTTCTTGAAGTGATGGTGCAGTTTTGTCCATAGAAATCATTTCTTGATAAAGTCCACCATTTGCATTAGTTACATACTAAAGCAGTTCAAAAAGAAAAGTCTGTCTTTCCCTCTGAAGTCATAAATTATTTTCATTAACTTTTCTTGAAGGAAATTTGCTTTTAAGAATGAGCTAAGCCAGCAGGTACTGTTTAGAAACAGACTTGATCCTTGCATATATTAAAATACTGTGCTCATTTAACCATCTTAACTTAAAAGTGGGAGCTAGTTAAACAATCTAATGTCACAATCTAGTGACATTAACATACCTGTTATGTGTTGTGGGTTTCAAAGCCAAATAAGACCTAGTGGTTTATAACCCCGGGGATAATACTGGGACCAGTATTGCTTTGCCTCTTCGTTATTACCTGGCTGATGGAGAAGCGTGTGGCCTCAGCAAGTTCGCGGCGGTAGGAGGTTCGGAGGAGCAGCTCGTGCACCAGATGGTTGTGCTGCCCTTCAAAGGGACCTCGACAGGCTGGAGAAACGATCTGGCAGGAATCTCGTGAAGTTCAGCAAAGAGAAATGCAGAGTCCTGCAGCTGGGGAGGAATAACCCCATGCACCGATACTGGCTGGGGACTGACCAGCTGGAAGGGAGCTTTGCACAGAAGGCCTTGGAGCACGCAAAGCTGACCATGAGCCAGCAATGTGTCCTTGAGGGAAAAAGGCCAACAGCCTACTGGGCTGCATTAGGCAGAGCGTTACCAGCAGGTTAAGGAAGCTGATCCTTCTGCCTAGCGCTGATGAGGCAGACATTTGGAGCACTGGGTCCAGTCCTGGCTCCCCAGTGCAAGACATGGACACACTGGAGTGAGTAGGGATCTGGGATATCTGTCATGTGAGGTGACATTGAGGGTGCTGGAACTGTTTAATCTGGAGAAGGGAAGACTCGGAGGCATCTTGTCAAAGTGGGTAAATACCTGATAGAGGGCAGGGAGTAAAAGGGTCAGACACAGACTCTTCTTCGTGTTGCCCAGTTGAGAGGACAAGAGGCAATGGGCAAAAATTGAAATACAGGGAATTCCATTAAAATATATGTACTGCCAGGGAGATGGAATGCTGGAACGGGTTGTCCAGAGAGTTTGTGAAGCCTTCCTCCTTGGCGATATTCAAAACTTGACTGGATGTGGCCCTGAGCAACCTGCTTGAACTGACCCTGCTTTGAGCAGGGGGGCTGGACTGAATCGTCTCCAGATGTGCCTTCCAACCTCAACACTTCCCTGCTTTATGGCCTTCGTGTCCATCTGCTCTGACTCTGCTTGACAAGATGAGCAAATTTTATCAAATAATCTCAGCATCAAGATATATAAAATAACTCTAGATACAGTAAATGAATATAAATAAATAAATTAGATATTTCTTTGCAGTTGAGGACTTCTACGCCAGAATCCTCTGGGAAGTGTCCGTTTGTCAGCAGGCTACCGTTACCTTCTTAGTTACTTTTTGCAGAGATCTCGGAAGTTGTCTGTGGGAGTAGTCCACCAGTTTCTACAGTGGTGTCTTAGATGCTGAGGCTTGAGTTGCTATCGGGTGTAAAACAAAAGCAGTGGAGCTGCGTTGGTGTGAGGCACGATGAGTTGTACAGCTGCGAGTCAGCTTGAGCTTTCAAAGAGGTGATTTTGTTTTAAATTAGCTTTCTGTTCATATATTGCCCTGTTAATTGCAAACTTCCACTACGGAGTTTAAATATTTCAGGAAGAAACAATTATTGCAATGAAAAGTTGTATCTGCTTGTAAAGTAAGAGCAAATTGTCATATTGTCCTGCGGGTCTCACTGGTGAGATCAGGCTCCTGTGCACTCTCTGTTCTGCTTCTAGAGAGGGATGGCTGGGGTGGTGGGATCATCCGTTTGACCTGGTACAGCTTCTGTGTGTTAAAGGCCTTTCTCTAGTTCTTCTTCAGGGTATGATACTGATCTTGGGTAATGCCAACCAGACAATTAATCCAGTTGTCAGTAGCAAAGTGAATGGTGCTCACTTCTTTGTAGCAAAAAGCAATAGTGTTTGTTGGGCCTTTGATCTCTGAAGTTCTCTGATGTGGTGAGATCATCTCGAGGAAGCACTAACAGGTCTTTCCTTGAATTTTGTATTCAACTTGATATAAAAGGGAGATGGAAAAATGGACTTGAATATGTGCTTATTGTGGCTACTTAATTTCAGTCAACAATTAGTTTGTTTTTCAAAGTTGCTGGATGGGGCTTGGTACCGGAATGGGATATTGGCAAATGATTTTACTAGTTTTCACTGGAAATTAGTATGTCTGTGTCAGCTTTTCACTGTCGTGCTAGTTTTGCTTTCCAGATCAGTAAGACTGCTGGCATCCCTTTCAAAACTCATTTTCTTTATTGGTTTATTTGCTTATGTGTCTTGGTAATCTTTCCAGTTACAGCTTCAAAAGATGTGGGAAAGGGAAGAATACTTGTTCCCTGAAGGCTGCTTGGACCAGCCACTGCTCCTATAATACTCGATGAATGGAATATTTCCATACAGCATAAAACTTTATCTCAAAGAAAGCCTTGAGAAGTTAAAACAATGTTAAATATTCTGTAGACTAACTCTTGCGAGGGGTAAATAGTCTGGCCTTGATCCAGGAAGGCACTTAACAATGTGCTTAACTTTAAGCGCATTGAATATTCTTACTGGCACGAGTGAAAAATCAATGAGGCTACTCACATGCTTAAAATAAGACATGTGCTTAAGTGTCTTTCTGGACCTCAGCCAGGGCGTTTAGCCTGCGAAATGGGCTGAATTCTAATTGTGGGCAAAAGCCAGTAGTGTTTCATTTTGCTTGTCTAGTGTGTTTCTGAAGAATTCATTGATATTGTCTGTGTTTATTTTAATTGGCCTCCATTTCCCATCTAAGCCCTACCAACTCCAAAGCTCTCGGAGTAAAATAGATGTGTAACTTAGGGTTGTCAAACAGGTTGTCAGGGATAGTACTTAGACTGTATATATTGCTATAGAGCAGGAACTGAACTGCAGAAAAGCTGGGAAAAGATGAGGTGAAACGTGATTGTTTTCTTTGGTAGCCAAAGTTTTAATATAGAGAGAAAATGAAGAGGAGAGAAGAGAAGGGCTGGTGACACATCACACCTTTTCAGTTAACATAGTTGCTTCTTAGGAAACATTAAAGAATGCAGACAGATGCATTAATAATCTGCTGGCAGTGGCCGTAGCCTTGGCAAAGTAGGCTTTCCTACCTACTATTGATTTTTCTGACTCTCAGGCAGCAATTTGCAATGGGTGGCTTCATCCCTTACCCTGAAAATGGGCAGTGAGATGAGTTGTCACGGCCAAAATAATTTTTACTTTCTAACCAATCCCTCCTGTTTCTTCAACAGCATCTTTTACTGCTTAGATGACAATTTCCACTGCTGACAACTGTGAATGATAAAATATACTATATTTAAACACAAAGAGCCTCCGTGTCTAGAGGTGCAAAATAACCCACCACAAAGCTACCGAGCTCTTCATTGGCAGCAGCTACACTTGTAGAACCCAACCCTCCAGCGCTGGAAATCTGGGCTATTACTGGTTGACAAATGTAAAAGCAGTGGAGCCACAATGATCTAGAAGAAATCTTTGCTGTCAACTCTAACTTACTTGTCTAAGGAAACAGTGTGTCATTCTCCTCCCACCCGCTCTTGGTTTTCAACATCTAGACCTTGGTTGTCTCCCACTTTTCCTCTCTGTGTTTACAGCTTCCTCCTTACATCTAACGTTGCTCTTTATTTTCTGTCCAGGTTGTTAGAGCCCACACAGCAAATTCATCTTCATATACTGCCTTTGAGTTGTGACTGCTGGTATTTCTTCACCTGTCTTTTTTTTTTTTTAACTGGAAATAAAAAAAAAAAAACCTGTTTCCTTTCATTGGACTTAGACTGGATGAGAGAGAAACTTCAGAATAGTTGAAAAAGAGTGGCCAGAAGTAAAATCACGCATAAGCATTTTTAAAAGGGCTAAATATGTAAAATTAGAAGAAACCAGTTGACACTGTGGAATTTTATATGTAACTACAAAGTATCTCCTAAAAACATTTCTCCATGAACTGCTGCCATTGCGTGTTTTTGAGAGAGCTCTTCCACGGTGGCTCTTGAGCAGATTTGGATGAGTTTGCTTGTAGGTTGCTGGTTTTCTTGCAGCTTCAGAAGTGTGCTTGCTATAGCACTCTGAGCTTGGCGTCAGGTACCTTTTAAGGTAACTCACAGTGTATGGTTTTTTGTGTACTTGCCCTAGTGGCCATTTATTTCTTTCAACCGTGAATTCCTCTTTTACTTTAAGCTTCAGAGAATTGCCTGTAACAGACAGAATTTCACCTGGATTGAATAACAGGTGATTTAAGGTTCAAGTTTGGAAGTGTACTCAGATTTGAGGATAGTCAACAATCTTTTAAACAGTGAAATGAGATGAGCTGAAGATATCAGAGCCAGAAAGAGAACAGGAAGAGTGGATGGAAAATGGTATTTTATGGCTATATTGCTTTCAACTGTTTTCCCCTTAGCTCTTCTAAAATGAGCTATCAAGCTGAAGTCTAGGACTGTGAGTGTGTCTGTTTGCAGGTGTCTTCAATGTGACAGAGCCTTCTGCCACCTAGTGTTAATGTTTCTCTTCTCAGCAGGGTATCACCACATAACTTAATAAATGCCATTATTTATTAATAATCCCTTCCCAATTGCTGGGCACTTTCTGTGAATGTTGAAAAATGCAGTTTTTGCACCGGAGGGTTCTAGAATCAAATCAAACAGTATGTACAAGTTCTTTGGATACATTTATTGAGGATCTAGTTTGCAAGGTGGGTTGAGTTGTTACACAGATAATCTGTGGAGGATTGGAGTAACTGGGACTGTCGCTTCTCTGTAACAACTCTGTTAGTACTTGTCTTCCCTAGGTGGAACTAAAAGATTTTGCCTAACTCATCACACTTCTGCTTTGATATCTGTGCTCCTGCTAGCTTGGGAAATTGTGTTAGGCTGAGAGCACAAGAGAATAAAAATTAATTCAACAGAAATTCATAAAATAACTCCATTTAGACACTTAATTCATTGTCTTTTTAGAAGAGTAAAATGAAAATCTTCCATCATCATTGCTTTTTCCCCCTCCAGAAATTCCACCAGAGCACAATAGAGAAGGACAATAAAAACCAGACGATTACAGCCAGATTTCACAATAGAAATGTTGAACTGTTATAACAGAAAAATAGGCTTAAAATAGGCTTACTTTAAGCCAAATAATAATAGCTCCTACCATATGTTGACAAATAGGAGGAAACTTCTTAGGATTGAAGGAATGCTTTTTTTTCCTTAATTCCCCTATAAAAATATTTTCAAGAGAACAGAGCAATTCTTTCCCCTTGTCCCTCTACCTCTGTGAGCTGTCTTTGACTGCTCAGAGTGGGACTAAACAGTTCTTTTGCAGGTTGGTGTTCGAGAGCTCAGACAAAAGTCTGCACATGACTTGGGCAGATGCTTCTAATTCTTACCCAGCCATGGTTTTGGGGAGAAGCCCTCACTCCTAGCTCCTGCCCTCCTCTCCCTTCTGCCTCCCACCTCTTACAGGCCTTCCTGAGGAGCAAATGCCAGCATGGCTGAGAGCTGTAAACTTGATCCTCAACATCAGATTAATTGAAATGCTGACCTGATCAGCAGCAACCAGAACCTGAAGAAGCAGAGGGTCTAATGCATTAGAGCATTAGTCAGCTGCAATACCAGGCAGCCTGTTTTTTTCACCTTGCTTTGACCTGAACAGCCTCATCTTCTTTAAATAGTGTAATTCAGACGGCAGTCTTTCTGCTTTTGACAATTATGCTTTTCAAATACTGCCTAAAGAAAATAACTTTGGGTTCTTTTTATCTTGAGCAAATAACTACGAACACAGTTACTCATTTGAGATAATTATTAGGTTTGGTGGCTTACTTATCTGATCAGTATCAAAGGTTAAAAACCCTCTAGAAATTCTTGTGCATCTTGTGCCATTTTGTTTCTGAGTTGTATTAAACTGGAATTACCATACGACATGAATTTATTGCTGCTCTGTCAGAGCAGAGGATGCTGTGTCACAATGAAAACGGAATAGGCCGGTGACCTGGGGAGACAGTATTTTTTCAAAGCTGAGGTTATATACTATGCAGCTTTTTCTTTGTTCAGATGATGTTGTTTTCCATCGGAAGTGATTTGAGGGCAAAGCCCGTGGCTGTGGTAAATACATTCCTGGTGTTATTTTCATGCTTGCAGTCCTTTATGTTGGCAGGGAGGAAGGAGAAGGTGATGTTTCTTTACCCCTGGGTCCAGCCTCATTGTTCTCACCAAGTTTAGAGCCCTGCAGTGGCATTTTGGAGCTGTGCAACAGAGCAGGTAGATGGAGGAGGTAAACCGGGGAAGGGCGTGGGGCGAAGGAGGCTGTTGATCTCCATTCGTCCGCAGCCTGGCTGTGACTGCGCCTGACACCAGAGTCACCCAGGGCTCTGTCCTTCCCTTCTGGCACTAGGACACAGTCCTGCAGTGCAAAAAAAAAAAAAATAACCCAACCAACTCAAAAAGTTTGCTGGTCAGTCCATTTTCCAGCCTCGGTCCCAAAGTCAAGGTCCTTACCAGACCTTCAGGGGTAAAAATATCTCTTCTCTACTTGCGGCAGGCTGCCCTGCACTCTGCAGCTGTGGTACAGCCGTGACTGTCCTTGTGGTCTGTTGCCACAGAACTACACACCAAGCAAAACGTTCTGACAAAGGGGAGAAAAGTCTCTGTGCATCTCCATCCTCTTTCTGTAGGTGTTCCTGACTGAGTGCTCCCTTCAGAAAGGGCTCCATTTGCTTTGCAGCTGCATAATTTACATGGAAACGGGTCCGGGAGGAGTCTCTTTCATGTAGCTCGCTCAAAGCCCCAGTTCATCAATTATGGATTGCTTGCCATGCGCTGGGGGATTTATGGTATCAGTGGGGTGTGCAGAAGTCAGAGAAAAGGGCAGAGAGTGAGGAACAGTCGGGAATTTTGATCCTAAAAGAAAAATTTGTCTGTTCAAAAGAACTGTCTTTCAGTATAAAAGTTATGTTCGTTCTTTTTGCCTGCAGAAGAGGTGCTGTATTCTTGGAGTTGAACCCAGGGGAACATTCTCTTGGCCATGAGCAAAGACACAGTCATGTCTGTGAGACTGAATTTGCCCTATCCTTTAAAGAATAACCAACAAGGATAAGCCTATGAAAACAATCCTGGCTCGGGTAGTAAGTTACCAAACAGTGGTTAACTTCAGCAGAGTAATAGTAATTATTTCAATGTATCCACCTTCTTCTGGTGACCTTTGTCCTAAACAAAGTGTGCTGGAGGAAGAGTGGAGTTGGAGGGCAGGGGGGAAGATGGAGAATGTGAAGATCAAGCCGTGCCATAACATATCCCCAACACATTAAAGAGAGAGCGAGCTACTTTGCGATTACAGAAGCGATGGGTTAATAGTCCTTTTAGCTATTGAAAAGAAAAAAAAAAAGTGAAAAAATAAGATCATAGCTGAGAAAAGGCCCTTGTGTTCAATGACATTCTTCTTGGGGTCAAGTACGAGTGGAGCCTGATATAGTCATAGACTAAATGTAGTTCTGCAGTCCTCCGAAGTGTAATCTATACTGGTCATGCAGAGCGAGTGCTTCGTTGGATTCCAGCGAGGACTGCAGTGTCCTTGTTACGCAGCGCGGGCGCTCAAGGGCGTTAAAACGCTTACTTGCAGTTGTTTGAGCAGTTTCTGCGATGGCTGATTGATTTACTGTATCTGGAAGTTCAGACCTGGAAACTTGAGCGAGGGAGAATGCCTCTGCCGCCGCGGCGAGGCTGGGTGTTGAGAGGACAGACAGCTGGCGGGTGACCTCAGGAAGATGACAAATGGGGGACCAGGTGCCCCCGCTCATCCACAAGAGCTCCTGACCCCTCTGCTCGTAGCGGCGCGAGTTACGGAAGTCACTCGTGCTGAAGGAAGGCTTCCTGTGAGCAAGGTTTCTAGAAATAAACATTAACCTCTTGTTAGCAGCTAAATATGTGGGGATAACGAATTCGAACAGCTATTTGGGAAGGAGTATAAGCAGAAACCCTTTCAGTTTGAAGGAAAAAAACCCCAAAACAATTTATCCAGATGGTGGTGGTTGCATGTATTTTGGAGACGGTGTCTGGAACGCCGGCAGGAATGTGTGGTGCTGAGATGTGTGGTGTGAGCAGCAAGGAGCAGAACTCTTTGCACGGCATAATCAGTGATGGTTCTTGACCGATGTGTATGGGACCATTAAAACAACTTAATATATTTACTGGGAGGAAAGTGGGATGTGACAGAGCCCCTCAGCAACTGAAGAAAGAAGACTCAGCTCAGAACCCTTTATAGAGTTGAAACACATGAACAAAAAGCAGTTGGGTAGCTTTTAAGTTTTCCTTTGCTTGCAAAGGATTAATGTGTTTGCAGGTTCTGCTTTCCATTTCCCATTTTTATTTTAAAACAGGCAGTTGCTTGCTGAGATGAGGAGAACTTTCAGATAATCACTGTCTTGAATCTGCCCTATAACAGCAGAAATCCACAAACCATGTTGACTTAGATCAGCTGAGAATATGCCTTTCCCTGAAGCATGACTACTGGGGTTTGTGGTGTACTCGAGCAGTACAAAAGCAGCTTCAGCTTTTTTTTTTTTTTTTTTGTAACCTAAAAATCCCAACAAAATACTTTACCTTTTGAAAGTGGAATCATTCAAGATCTCCCACATTATCTCTGATCACAGAAGGTACTGACAGGACAGGAATGGCTGCTCTCTTTCACTGCTATTTACATCTTCAAAGTGTGACACCTCATCTGAAGTGAGGCTGCCTGGTCAAATGTGAAGAGAACCCGACTGAATGTGGCATTTGATTATTATCACAAAAAATATTCAGACACCTGTTGTGAATTCTGGGCTCACATGAGATGCAAAGTGTATCCATCAAGTGCACACTGGATTTACTCGCCTGGGTTCTTGTTGAATGTAAATCTCTAGTTTGCATAATTTCTCAGTGGAAAAAAAAAGAAGAGGTTTACTTGTTGACATTTTTAATGTATTGTAGACGGGTGTGATTTGATTTGTAATTCCCTCGAAGAAGGGTATAGGTCACTTTGCACCATTTAAGGGGTTTCTCTCCCTTTTTGGAGTGTTTTAAGTCTGTTGTCTTAAAGCACCGTGGCCATAAAGTGGATAGTCTTCTTTTAAAATTGTCAGAGAGTTTCTTTGAGGCAGAAGGCATCTCTCCTTCTTTGATCTTAATTTTTCCATGGCTTTTCATCTTCCCTTTAGGCAGCTTTGGCTTCTCAGTTACTCCAAAAGCAAATGTTTAACTGTGTGTTAAATAAATGTGGGTACCTGATTCCGATCTCGTGTCTCTTTAAAAACTAGAGCAGCAGTAGAATTGCAGTGCTAGGAAAATGCTGGAGAACCAAGTGCTCTCTAAAACTTTTCATCCTTTAAACTTTTTTTTCAGCTGTAGAAGACACTTTTTTTTTTTATGATGCACTCAGTTAGGAGCACTGAAGATGTATTATGAGGTAGCTGTCACAAGAAAATTTTCCTCCTCCGGTACTGTTTAATATCTTCATCAATGACACAGTGGGATCGAGGGCACCCTCGGCAAGTTTGCAGATGACACCAAACTGAGTGGTGTGGCTGACAGGCCTGAGGGACGGGATGCTATCCAGAGGGACCTGGACAATCTCGAGAAGTGGGCCCATGTGAGCCTCATGAGGTTCAACAAGGCCAAGTGCAAGGTCCTGCACACAGGTTGGGGCAATCCTGGTATCCATAGAGGCTGGGGGATGATATGGTTGTGAGCAGCCCTGTGGAGAAGGACTTAGGGTTACTGATGTGTGAAAAGCTGGACATGAGCCAGTGCACTCACATCCCAGAAGGCCAACCACTGGATCCTGGGCTGTACCCCCAACAATGTGGGCAGCAGGTTGAGGGAAGCAGGGAAGATCTTACTGTGGCCTTCCAGTACTTAAAAGGGGCTTTCTTATAGAAAGTTGGGGACAGACTTTTTAGCAGGGCCTCTTGCAACAGGATGAGGAGTAATGGTTTTAAACTCAAAGAGGTGAGATTCAGACTAGGTAGAAGGAAGAAATTTTTTGGAGTGAGGGTGGTGAGACACTGGCCCAGGTTGCCCAGCAAGGTGGCCAATGTCCCATCCCTGGTAACATTCCATTCTAGGTTGGATGGGGCTCTGAGCAACCTGCTCTAGTTGCAGATGCCCCTTCTCACTGCAGGAGGGTTGGACTAGATCACCTTGAAAGGTCCCTTCCGACCCAAACTGGATTGTGATTCCATCCCCTAATGTATTAGCTTTTCAGTGGAAATGTTTGGTCCCTGGAGTCTGGATTTCATCCCAAAAAGAGGAAGTTTTGAGGGAAAGTAGTATGGGAAAATTTGATTCTGCGCTCTTCCAGCCTTCCACCAAGGATGGCTTCTTTGTCTTTGTGTCTTTGCATTTAAAGATTTTCTGCCGTGCCATTCACAACTCTACTCACCGATGCCTTAGGTAACTTCTAATAACGCTTCTGCTGTAGGGAATTAGGTATGTTACAGTCTATGTATGTGCTTCACCATTAAAAGAGGAAACTCTGTATGTGAAACATGAAATAAAAGTGCTTTAATTTTTATGTTAAACACTCCAGAGAGTCTTTTAATGGTCACTGCAGTAGCTGATGGTGTGGAGCAAAGCCACCACTTCCAGAGTGGGAGCGCAGAGCCCCAAGATGCTGCTGGGTTGCCCTCTCTGATGTAAGGTAGGAGAGGAACGGAGGAAAAGAGGAAGGATTAACTCATAACTGATTTCTGCTTGAGGAGTCAGAACTGGCTTTATCAGAGACAGCTTTCATGGCTAATACTGCTTTTCTAGGCTTTCTTTTTTTTTTCTTTTGGTCCTTCAGTGTCTGGTAGCAGACCTCTGTGTTGGTCCATCTTAGCTGAGGTGTGCTGTGGCAGACCTGCTTTAGTTCCATTTTAAAGAACTTTTGTTTCACCACATACAGTTGTCCTGTACTCCTGCCCAGGGACACTCTGACAGTGTTTGAAATCAATTGCTGTTCAGAAGAAGCAGATGGAAAAGGCTAAAAAGAATCACTAGAGGTCTTAGATTTCTTTTATTGATTTGGTGGGCTGGGGTTTTCTTGGCTATTCTACTGGGAAAAGTTATTTCTGGTAGAACAGATTTCTTCCCTTAGAAGGCCCAAAACTGAGAAATAAAAGTTCTAGGAGCTGTGAACTCAAAATCCCAATTAAGAAGCTTTTTCTTCCATCTTCACTGTAATAAATAGAGAACCAGTAGAGTCAGTAGGCATCTGATTTTGAAGAATTTATGGCAAGCAGAAGGCTGAAGTCTTCTCCTTGTTGGAAAACTAGTTTAAGTTTCCCTCTAAAGTGGTGGTGGTGGTGGGGAATACTCAACCATCATCTACGTGTACATAGCCTTATTTCCCAGCAATTCAAGCAAGCCCTTGGAAATGCCATCAAAGGTCAAGTCAGTTGTACCCAGAGGGTTTGCTCATGACACCAACCGTGCGCTCAGCAGTCAGTTCTGGCAGCTTCTGCCTATAAGTAAGGGAATTGCTGTGTCCCCTGCTTTGGGGGCAGAGGTGATGGTGTTACCAGCATGCCGTAAGCTTCTACACCTGATCACGTTCTGGTTTGAATGAAAGGAACTCTGGGCACAGCTCTGTGAATCGTGTTGAGTAAGTGGCAGTTCTGCAGCAGTTTCTTGAGACACGGATATGTAAAATGGGCTGAACAAGTTTGTGACAAAGACAAGGCGATGTCTGTAGTTTTCCTTCCTTCAAGCAGGGGTCTGGTGCTCATCTGACACCTTGATGAGCACTTTCTGCTCGGTAAGCCCTCAGAAAACTAGCATTGCTGAACAGTATTATTAATAACAAAATAGACTGGCTTGCTAAACTGAATCTGAACTGGTGGAAATGGTGTATACAAGTGGGATTACAGGAGTTTCAGGGGTGGGGCTTATGGTAGGCTCTTTTATAGTCTTTGGCAGGATTTTTCTGTAGCCAAAACTGTGTTGTGGTATTTCGATTGACTTTTTCTTGTGTATTTGGTCTTGTCCTGCTGCAAGACTAACGGGTGACATAATCAGGTTAAAACTACATTCTTTTTCTGTCTGCCTTGCGATGTGTCATATTGAGACCTCATCATGCTTCACAGTTTCTTGACATTGACACCGATTGCTGCAATTGTATACACAAAGGCTTTAAAAAATACCCCTCATAATCCACCACCGATGAAACAACAACCAGCCCCCCCATAGTTATTGCAGCTTGCAGCTGCCTGCCCATTTGCTGGTGCTTGCAGCTAACCCCACGCTGCGATTATTTGTTGTCCATTTCGTTGACTTTCCTGGTCACATTCAATCTAATTAAAGTTGTTACATTGTATTTATCAACCACATGACATCTTGGTTCCTTGAGGCAGCCCTGGACCTATTCCCTGTTCAGCTATTAAATAGATTGCTCCCATTTAGTCCTTGTTATCCTGGAGGGCAGAGGAGAAGAGCAGCTGATGGAGGTACCTCGCTGCCATCAGGGCTGGAAGTGTGGCCTTGGGAATGGCGCGAGGCACGCGGAAGGGATTGAATTGGGCTTGTGAGGAGCCTTTGCAGAGTTCATGGTTCTGTTGAAGTGCTATTATACATTGGGACAGGCTGTGCTGGGTGGTGGTCAGCAGGAACTTCTGACACTGGTAACAGCTGGTTTGTTTGTTAAGATCTGAATATGCTAATAGTGCCCAAAGAGTGTCTGTTAAAACAGATCAAAGATTGCTTTTTGACTTTCAGGACCTGAGATCAGGCTTGTAGCTAGTCCGTGGAGGAATGGATTGCTATTCTGGATCACTTCTTTGATTACCGGCTTTCTGGGTGTTGTGCTTTTGTCCAAACTCAGACGTTACATTCTCTGGGAAGGGGAGGGTCCCACTGTATCTGAGTAACACCCAGTGAAAACCTGTTCCCAAATGAATATCCCAGGGCTATTGAATGAAGAACAGCAATCAGCTTGGCTCATTTTATAAGCAAATTCTGCTTTGGCTGCATGGACCGACCGCGTGGGGTAGAACTGGTTCAAACAAAACCACAGGTGCTTGGAGGAGCTCTCTTTACCTGCTCGGGGGCCACACATTCTTCAATGAAAAACAGGCCAGAGAAAATCCAGTTCCTTGTGTGTCTCCCTCCCTCATCTGATAAAAGCCAAGATACTCTGAATAATGCATCAATAGCTCCTCTTAGAGACCTGGTAAATCTAATGAAAATACTGTCTCCAGAAGGCTTCTGGAATGCAGCACATGCTACTGCATTACTAATGCTTTACACAGCTTTCCAGACTGGAGTATTTTGCTTGCTTTCATGCAACCACTATTTATTATTTAAATGATGAACCTGGAAAATTTCCCAGATCTAATGTCTGCCCCATTACTTTCTGTCTTGGATACTGCGGATAATCAGATGAGCAGTAAATCTATTCTGTGGAATAGAATTACATTTTTATATATATATATTTTATTGAACAACTTGTGAATGATTTTTCTTTTCTTCACTCCCATAAAATAACTAAGAGATCAAAAATATACAATCTGTATGCCAAATACATAGTATTCCATCTGTACCTCCAGTGATGCGTCTGCAGAAACACCCGTGGGAGTGTATTTATCTTGGGCAGACGTGGGGAGATTGTGCAAAATCATCCCAAGCATTGATACTTTCAGCTGGGTGGGTGGAGGGAAGTACTGGGGGTTTTTTTTGGCTTGTTGGTTGGATGGTTGGGTTGGTTGGGTTTTGTTTGGCCATTTGGTTGGGGTTTTTTGTAGCCTGGCGTGCTAGTTTGATTGTGCTGTTTCTGATGGTTTCTGAAGTCATTCCTGAATTTCTCTGAAGTGAGACCACCCTGTGGAGCAGTGAGGGGATGTTTGCCAGGGGGTCAGGTGTTACTGCCTGGTGAGCTGGCGTTGGGTCCTCTGGCCCTCAGAAATGGCAATGCCAATTGGGGCTGGTGCCGCCCGGGCAGCGGGTGGAAAGGCACGGGGGATTGCATCTGCTGCCACACAGTTCTCCTGAGGTCCCAGTCATCCTGATGAAGTGATGGTGACACGGCCCTTGGAAAGGAGCAGACATGAAGGAAACCCACCCCCAGGAAAGACCAGCTTGATCCTGAGCCTCTGCATGAACTGTGAATTGCACCTCTTGCCTTGAAAACAGGAGGCGCTTTTTTTTCGCCCTGCGTGGTGATGAGAAACTAAAGGTTAGGAATGAGTCCCCTGAAGGCTCATGAAGAACAAAATACGATGTGTTTTAACTGACGTGAAAGGTTAAGGGGGCAGATCAACATCCAATGGCTGCAGCTAAGGAAAGGGGGCTTGTTTAGGCAGAGCCTGAAGCGGAGCATAGGCATTAGGGCGAGTGGGAAGTGTGAAGCCATGGGGCAGGGAACACACAGCCCTTTAGACCTGCTCAGAAATAACAGTGCAGGCTTTTTTTAAACTTTTTTTTTTAACTTCAGAGTTTAGTCTGCCCTCAGTAAAAATCAGTTACATTAAAAAACTGTGCACCAGAAAAAGCAAACCTCTTTTTCCTGGTTTCTGCTTATAAGATTTACAGGTACTTAAAATAAACCTATGAAAAACAGACCTAGTGTGCTGGAATTTGCTAACTAGTGAGAGCAATTACCTCCAGGTCCCAAGACCTAACAGAGCTTGACTTTTTGGAAATAAAACTTGGCAAGTGCTTCTTCCTGCTGCTGTTGTAAAGGTGTACATGAAAAGATGTGCTGACCTCTGCCAGAAACCCCAGGAATCCAGTTCAGAGAGATTCTCCTGCGAAGGACACGGCCAGTCTCAGGCAGCACAGATGGGGAGCGGTGTGGAAAAGTGAAACATTCACTTCTTGTTGTCTGGCTTCAGCGTGGCAGGTTCTTTGCAATTGCCTGGTGTACCACAGTCGTTAAATGGGTCAAGAGCAGTAAGTTTAGATACTTAATGAGAAAATAAAGACCTCACTTGACAGCCAGCAGCGTGTCGTGCTTGTTTCACAGGAGCAAGGAGAATTAATGCAGGTTGCGGGAGTGAAAGTTGATCGGAGCCTTTCAGCGGTGATGTTGTATTGCTTCGGAGTTCACATACCAGTTAACTATAAATGCTGGAAGAGCTGTGAATCAGGCCCTTTTATGAAACTAATGCCCCAATTTCAGATGACCTAAAAAGCAGGGAAACAACAGACTCTGCCTCTCTCCTTTTAGTGATATCTAAGTAACAAAAGATAAGTAATGAAAACCACAAAACCAACCTTTGTTAATATAGAAATGTAAGGTAATCCCATTTTTCTCCAGACTGTTCCGTGCATGAGTGGAAAATGAAGTTTGTGCAATGAGATAAACGTGATAGAAGCGAAATCTGAGATGGGAATTGATTTTTAGAAGACTCTCCAGTTTGGAGGGTGGACGTAGTTTCACACCAGTGTTTTGAAGGAAATTATTTGCTGTTGTCAGTATCCCTTCATCATTCCTGGCTGGGGGAAAGAGCTCCTGTTTCCCACAGCAGTTGTAAAAGGCCTTGGGGAAGGATGAGATTTTTTTGTCCTAAAATAGTAGGGGGCAAGTAACAAGAATGTTAAAAAAAAAAAAAAAAAAAAAAAAATCTCTTAAATGCATTCTCCCACAGAAGAGGAGCTCTCTGCAGACCATCTTCCCGTGCACATTGAGACATGACCAGCTTTGCTGCTCTGTTTGTAGATTCCCTTTGGACAAAGCGCTATTGAAAGGGTGTTTGCCCTGATGTCTGTGCCCATGCTGATGGGAACCAATGTCCAGCAGTGAGGACCAGACTCATCACAAGCTGGTACAGAGTGGCAGAGCTCACCTGAACTGGGCCACAGGAGGCAAATTCAGTCTCTCAGCTTCAGCATCTCACCAGCAATCACTCAGAAATGTTGTTCATGTCTGTGCGTTGTGGTTATTAGGTGCAAGAAATACAGCTTTAAAACTGTAATTAATAATTTCTGTGTAACCTCTTCTTCTACACATTTATCGCATCAGTGGGTATGACTGTTTAATATGTCTTACCTATAAAACCTGACCTGTTTTATACACTCTTTATGGAAACAGTGTACAGTCGTAAATTAAAAGATGCAACTGTTTTGGATATTTTACTGGTGGTCCTGTATTTTCCTGCCAAACGTGCAGCTGGTTTAGGTTTCTCGGGATAACGTTATAAAAGGCTGTATGAGCTTTGCAAGTTTATGCTCGAATTGCCAAGCCAGGGGTGGAATGACTCAACCTTCCCAGGAGCAACATGGACCAAGTGATGAATCGAAGCAGCTAGCTGGAGCTCAGCGGCTTCATGGCCACTGTGAAAAGCAGCCCTCATTTATGGTAGTTTACACAGTGCTGAGGATTTGAGATGCTCGTGCTGACCGTGTGAGGCTACAGCCTCTGCCTGCCTTTGTATTTGACAGGGTTTTGGTGCAAAACTAGCTGAGAATCTGTATTTGCCTTATGTGGGGTGCAGGAGCTATAAGGTTACAGAACTGAACCATTCAGACCCCTGGGTGGACACCTTTTGTGGGAGCTCTTGGCATGCTTGGCTGGTTTGAGCCCACCGGAGGAGCTGAGGGCAGCCGAGACCTCGTGGCCATGCCAGCGTAGGTCGTGTGCTTCAATGTCAACTCCTCTGTCTGGCGGGTTTAGTGTAAAATCGGATAGGTGTGCAAATGACTGATGATACTTCATTAAGGGTGAAGTTTAGAGGCTTCTTTAGACAAAATCTTGATGACAGCCTCCTACAGATCTAATTCCCTGGTGTCAGTGGACTTACTCCAGATGCAGATAGGCCCAAGAGAAGAAAGTTCAGCCCTGTTGTCAGCAGAGCAACTGGCACAGTCGGCTCCTGTGAGCACCCAGCATTAACTGGACAGAGCTGAAACCCTCAGATTCCTATGGGAGCACAGGAGGAAAGCTTGCGTTGTCCTTGTCGTCTCAGAAGGAACTACCCTACCAAAGGGGAAAAACGCAACCCTCCTCCCAGAGCAAGCACAGAAAATAGAAACCAGGGAGGGCACTTAACCCTGTGTAGCCTGTTGCGAAGAGCAGAGGTTCTTCCGTGTGCTGGTTGGGCAGCCAGTCAGAAGGTGCATCAGCGACATCACTGTTTTAACTAACAGCAGTTTTATACTGAGGTTTTATACTGGAGTTCACAGGTGGGCAGCAGGAGGCAGCTGGTGTCTCCTTGCTTTCCCCCAAAAAGCAGCCTCGACCTCACTGTCCTGTGAAACACGCAAGGGTTCGATGTGTTTATTGCTGCGCTACAGTAACGCTTGTCTTTGTTTTAGGTATCTCAACCATGTACGAGCTGCCTCTCCGCAGGATCTTGCTGGGGGCTACACTTCTTCTCTTGCTTGTCACCGAGCCTTACAGGATGCTTTCAGTGGCCTTTTCTGGCACCCCAGTTAGCCAGTGTGCATCGGTCTGTGACTGAGGGACACGGAAGGAGGTGAGCAGCCAATCAAGCCAGCAAAGATTGGGTAAAATTGCTGCCATCTGCACAATGGACAAGCTGCAGTCACTTTTCTGTGTAAAGCCAGCTGTGTTTAAGTGTTAAAGGAAAATAGAAAAAGCCGTCTGTACCAGAGCTTTGTAAAGTGGTAGATACATTTTTGTGGAGGGGGAAACTCGTTAGTCATGTGGCACTTTGCTGAGGGAGGCTGAAGCAATAAGCCACATCTAATGGAAGATGTGAATAACTCAGCTGTATATGTTTGAGGTTTTAAGAAATACACTTGTAAATTTTTTCTAAATAAAGCCAGACTTTAATAAAAAAGTTTGTGGTTTTACTCTTATTGCAGGGTTTTATTTGCACAAGCTTTTAAATGCCATTTTGATTATAACATTTAGTGTCAATATTCAAGCCTACGTTTTCTTCCCATAAAACTCGTTTCCCCAGTTCAGGCAAGTGGGTTTTTCCTCCTGCCAGCTGGATGGGATGAGAAACCCTGGAACTATGCTGACACAGCTCTTATGCAGGATCCTTCCTGATGTCACTTGGTTCTTACCTTTGTCTGGAAAACAAACCTTTAGATGAAAGTCTTTCAGCTCTTTCTCTAGAAGCAACCTAAGAAGCCTCGATACAAGGGTAGATCGTTAAAGTAGTCAAAATTGGAATTGTTTCTTTTTCCTGTTTAGTTCGGTTTGCGACTTTTCTGTCACATTTTCAGGAGGTTTTTTTGGCAGGAACATCCCTTTGTCTGGCTTTTGGGATGACCCTTGCTGCTTGAGCTGCTGCTTTTAGGTGTTGCTCCCTTGTGCTTATGGTGGGAGGCAGGCTGACTGCAGCAGAGGTGGGCTGACTGTGGCGGGGCTGGTCTTTGCCGTGAGCCTGTGTAAACTGTGAGAGGCTGGGAACTGCAGAGGACAGCCTCTGGAGTAAAGCCTGGGCCAGGGTTTACGGGTCATCCGTTAATAGTTATTGAATACTGCTCTGAGGAGGGTACTAAATGAATGTATGTATTCTATGTTGTAATAAAGAGAAGAATAAACTCTATTCCAGACTCGGTGCTTCCTTTATTAAGGAAAGTGGAGGGAGGTGCCAAAATTTCCATGGCCCTTTCTCTAAAATCCTGTTGTTCGTGCCCAAAATAGTTGCCAACAGGTAATGTTACACACGAGGCAGAGGTGTAGAAAAGATGTCACCCCGCAGAGTACTGCTCCTTGCCCGGGACAGGTGGCTCGGCCTTAGACAGAAAAGAAAGCCTGTGCCTGGGTGTTGTAGGACTCGGCGACGCGGCACGTCAGAGACCGTGAGTACATCTGCACTGGTGGAGTAGTCAAGCCCCTGCATCCTCCTGGGATCCAGCTTGGGATGCTGGGAGGAGCTGCAGCAACCAGGGGGAGGCTGTGCAGTTCTGGGTTCACCCAGACCGGTGAAGATACACCTCACTGCTGATCTGCTTTATGTTCAGTGTGTAAAGCCTCAGGTCACTGCCCTAATTAATGCAGAACTGCAGATGCATATTAATATTTATCATTTAAATATACGCAAGCAGCTTGTGTGTACACTGGCTGCTGTTTCACGTGTAAGGATTATATGCAGAAGCAGCAACGACACAGGAATAGGGGAAAAAAACTGGTTTCAAATATAGCTACATGCAATATAGATTGTATGTGTATAGATGAATAGAATATAGATGCATCTACCTCTATGCAGGTCGAGGGAGGTGATTCTGCCCCTCTGCTCTGCCCTGGTGAGAACCCCCCTGCAGTGCTGGGTCCACTTCTGGACTCCTCAGCACAGGAGAGACAGGGAGCTGGTGGAGTGGGTGTAGAGCAGGGTCACAGCCATGATGGGAGGGCGGGAACCCCTCTGCTGTGAGGCCAGGCTGGGAGAGCTGGGGGTGTTCAGCCTGGAGAAGGCTCTGGGAAGATTTGGTCACGTGCTGAAAATCAGTTATGTAGTTGACTTGCTTAACTCAACAGTGGTGTTCGAAGCCAGGTTTCTGTGAGTGCGGTAGTACCAAGAACCCCAAAATTTGGACTGTGAGGCAACACAGACAGCCAAAGGGACCTGCAGTCTTCAGCAGTACAGACCAGCATGTTAGCATGTATCACGGGGTGACCGCATCATTCCAGAACAGTCAAGGGCCTTACCACTCCAGCAGCATTTACAGAGGGCTCTGGAGTTCAAAAGCAGTTTGCAGACGTTTAAGGGAAGCCCACAGGGCAGCGCTAGGAGAGTGTGCACTGCTTAGAAAACATAACAGACAGCAGCGAAGACATCGCAGGCTGGAGGCAGAAGTCCCGTGCTTACTGTTAGAGGAGCAGTGACTGCAGGGAGAGGATACAGTGTGCCCGTCATTGACAGCAGGGACAAACAGGTTAAAGCTGTTGTGATATTAAAGCTGTTGTGATACTATTTTGAAGGCCAGCAGATGAGTTCTCAGGCTGAGTGGCAGGCCAGGGAAGTAATCTGTAGAGCAGCTTTCAAGACAGCACAAGTGAGTCACGGTGATTTTTCCCCCTTATTTGATAAATGCAATCCAGAGGTAACCAAGCCGTGATGACATGCTTAAAAGCACTGGCTGCATAGCCAAGGGAAAGGCTGAAATGCAGAGCAAAACAAACCCATGGGCCTGAGCAGTTGTTTGGGTGAGAACCAAGATGTCAGGCTGGAGGCCTGAGGGATGGAGCCCCAGCAGCAGAGCCAGAGCAGGAGATGGACATCTGGTGACTGAGTTGCCAGGCCTGAGCTCTAAGCCAGGACTGAAGGAAAATATTTGAAACAGAGAGGGTGAGCTGAGTTCTCCATCCAAATAAACGGTTTGTGGTTGACATTGCCCAACAATAGTTTGGATTGGTAAGAAAAGGAAATCAAAGGCAGAGGCTTTTCAAATCCCTGCAGAATACAGCCAGCCAGTCAGAGATCATCCAGGGACTGCAGAAAGGAGCAGTCAGGGAGGTGGTGGAAGAGCCAGGAGATGGCAGAGGCAAAAAGGCCACAGGAGGATGTGTTTTGAAGAGGAGAGGACTGTTCAGGCAGGTACCGCTTCTCACTCTAGCACTTCAACACAAGCCTGGGCTTCATCTCCAAAAGTGCCAACGGCATTAAAGCCCTTCCCGCTTTAACCGTGGGCAAACACCAAGTTAGGAGTCAACTAATCCCTAACTACATCTCAGTGTTAAAGAGCATTTATTACTCAAAAGCCTAGGAACGAGTATAAATGGTTAGCTGGGCCTTTTTCTATCTTAGGTTAAGTTTCTGAAAGGTTATCTTGCTTATGCAAACACCTCTGGTGTTTGTGCATCTGCTCACAGTAACCCAATATTCTGAGACACCCAAACCGTTCGCCAGAGAGGATCGAGGGCAGGGGTTATACAAGTCACCTTGCTAGACCTGGCGAAACAGAAAACACCGTTTTCACCACAAACTGCACATTATCAAAACAGCACAGCAGAAAACTATCCCAGCTTGTGTCACTGAATTATCATGGGGTGTGAAAGAATAGAGCGGGAAAGTACCAAAACACATTCATTACAAAAAACCAAAGTTTTATTTTTCTATAGTAACAACAATTTCAATCTGCTCGGTGATCCCACAGTTAAAAGACAGGTAAAGGCAGGAAGGAAGGCTCATGAGGGGAAACTGCAACGTGCATTACACATCTCAGCAACTGAGATGGGTAGCACAGGTAAGCTTCAAATAACTCAAGGGCTAAACCAGAGGTAAATTCTGTATACCTCAAGCAAACTAATAAGGTAGTTACCGTAACTCTAGGCTTCAGCTCAGTAGCTTTTCTTCAGAAAAATCTTGGCTGGTACACAGACGTTTAGAGGCTGGTTTTGCTGGAAGAAGGTTAGAAAAAGTAAGTTATTTAATGTAAACATACTGAACTAAACCACAAGCCATGCAATGCTTAAGGGATTTTAGAGGAAGGGATGAGAGTTAAAATCGGGATTAACGGTCACCATTGAAAACTGTTACAGCAATAAGGGGGGGTCTTTACTAAATGCCAAAAAAGACTTTCAAAAACCCTGTACCAAGCTACATTTTGACCTACATCTCAGTGCTATCCAACAAAATATACAATACAAATAAGTAAGGTATAAAACCCCAAACAGAGTAAAAATAAGTTTCATGGACTTAAAGCTTTATCAAAGCCTCCTTTCCTCCAGTTCATGTAACTGCCAACTGAAGCCTCCCCCAGTCATGTAGTGCAGAGCCCAAGATCAACCGGATATCTATTTCTCAAAGAAACTGTACAGAACCTAATTCTGCTGATGTAGTGACTCCAGATCTAAACTGTGTCTGTGCAAGCCTCAGGGAGAAGGTCAGAACTGGGACCAGTCACTCATAAATATGCTTCTGAAACCCTGGGTGAAAACGACTGAAGTTCTTAAGTAGCAAGCTAAGAGAAGCGCATGCTTGGTGTTGGACACCCCATCCTCCCCCAGCACGCAATCTAAGGCATAAGGGTCTGGTTTATGGTCTCTGGGATGATCATATCCAGTCCACCATTTTTTTCTGTGGAGGCTCACGCTGGGATCAGAGGAACAGGGAGCAGTTGCTGAGAATGCACGAAGCCTGGCAGCTGCTGCACACGTGCTGACGCTCAGTCCTGCCGGCTACCACCACGCTCACGCCCGAGTACGGCATCGCTGTCACACTGCTGAAAGGGGCCCACTGGGCTGACACGGGTGGACCAGCCTGAGACAGCAAAGGTGTGGCCTGAAATCCAAGTGCCACACAGGAGGCTTTTCCTTACCTTCATCAGGGCAGGGCCTCTTGTACAGCACCTCTGCTGGAACCTGGAAACTAATGCACAGCATCTCTTTGTTTGGTGCAACATTTCTAACCAGGTAAGTAGAACAGCGTCCATCCAAGGAGGTTCCCAGTGAAGCTTCAGCTCGTTCTTGAATATCTCTGGCAGGGTCATCATGCTTGGAGAAACCATAGCAGTGCACCGTGGGAAGGCCAGCAGTGCTGCACGGCTCTCCAGCTAAGAGATGCCTGAAAACATCTAGAAATTCAATAGCCAAAGCTGGCAAATTCATGACTATGTGAAAAGAGGTTTTCTGTTCTTCTTTCAGAAGTGGGAGCTCTTTATTTAGTTCTTCTCTTACTATCCCCCGGAGGAAGTCCCTGCCGTCCATGTTGAATGCTTTTATTTTGTTGTCTACTTTGTTCAGTTTGCAGTTGTGCAGGAGCCAGCTGTAGGATTCAGGATTGAGATCGTTTGCAAATACGCGGCACTTTTTCTTTGCTGCTGGAATAGCAAAAGGCCCAATCCCAGCAAAGACATCGAAAAGGACGTCACCGGGCTTTAAAAGCTCAACAATACGGTCATGTTCTGTGGAAAGCCGTGGGTTCCAGTAGACTTTAGAAAAGTCCAATTCATATGCAGTATTATTTTCTCTGACCTGAAAGTCCAAAACATTTCTTTAAGCCTCTGTGTTTAAATTCTGGGCATGTTTAAGCATTATCAGTAATTAAGACAGATAAAAACCAAGGTGCTTTATCAATGTGTACATTGACATTTGTCCCGTTAGTAGTACATGTGAATCTTGTATAAACAGATCTACTCGTCCAAAATAGCCCCAAGGAATGTTCCAACTGTCAATCCAGATGGCTGGTTTACACATGTCTCAATCACCAGGTGGAAATAAAGCAGCAACTTAAAATGACCATAAAGAAAAAAAAAAATAGCAGAGGCTTTTCAAGAGCTTTGTGGCTGGCTGACAACTCCTTTATTGAAAGCAGACCTTGGGAAGATGCCTCAAGCCCTCCTCGGCAGAGTCTACATAGTAAATAAGTGTCTGAGAATGATACAGGACAAGAATGGCAGCACTCGGCCAAATTCAAAGCCATTGGGAGCCAGTTCTGTAAAAACACTGTATTTTATCTCACAAGGTGACAGAGTCTGGAAACAGATCCAAACCCAAACTTTGAGATGACCGCTATCTTAAGAACAGACCTTAAAAGAAACCGTATTTATTCAGACGACAGGGGCATGCAAGACAATACTGACTTTGCACCACCACACATAAATTGTGTGCCTCCAAAGTCAAGCCACTTTGGAGCCAAATCGCCACATCACAGCTTTGCCAGCAAGAAACATAGTGAAGAGTACCCACGCTCCTCGGTGTGAAGCTCAGTGGCACACCAGGTATATGCTTAGTGAGCTAATGCCATCTGCACAACGTTTGATTGTCACTTCCTCCTTGGCGATTCAAACGCCTCCTCTTTGCAGGTATGGGATGTTCTACCAAGCCAATAAACTTTCTTTCTTTTCTTTGGTAATCTAATGTCTTCTCTTCTAAAAGTATAAAAACTGCTGAAAGTTAGGAAAAATATTTTTTCAGTTGAGCCAGTGGCCAAGTTTCCACCTAAAGACAAGAAAGCCTACGTGAAGAATACCTGGCAGTTACATAGTGCTTTACACCTGAAAAATGTCAAAACAGAGATGGGGTTTGTCTTGCTGCTGACAGAAAAGGAAAAAGGCATAGGCAAAGCATCGCCTTGGCCACAAAGCCAGTGAGATTTAAAACCAGTCTTAGTTCTGTACCAGCCACTGTACAAGGCTTGGGGAAATTAAGAATCTGCATTTTCTTAGATCAAATCCACTACATAGTTTGGCTTTAGAGTGAGAAACAGCTCCCACTACAAGTCTGTAATTAGTATCTCTGCAAGAACCTTTACTTCAGCTGCTTTTATATATATATATCATTAAAAATTAGGCTGTGAACTTGAAAGGTTATGTATCTCCATGATCCTTGTGATTGTGAATTTGCTCTTGACAGACCAGAACGAATGAATGCAGAAGTAACTGCCAACTCTTACACTCTAAAACAGGTGTCAGGAAGGGCACTGTGCAAAGGCATGGTTTTAATAGTGTCTCTTCGTCACATCTTTCCTGCAGCTGCCTTTGGGTCTAAACATACTACATTTAAAATGACAAGGGAAAACCCCTGTACCTTGGTTACCAGGTTGCTCTCCCCAGCGAGCACTTCCATTTGGAAGTTTCTGTAGGTGCTGTCAATAATACTGGTTTTATTCACTACACAGGTGATTCCCGGATTCTTGTCAATTAAAACCTGGCCTGAAAAAGAAAGCAAAAGATATGCAGGTGAAGGCACTACAACCTCTTAACTTTCTACACGAGATACAAACACTGCTGTTCATGGTTAAATTGACAGAAGTAAGCATGTGTTAGAACAAACCTAATGACGCAGGGTGGCAGATATGACAGCTTTCTGAGGCACATACTTTACCCCGACCCAGTGCTCAGTGAAGTGAGGCCACAACTGCTGTATGAGGAGGGCACTGTGCCTTCCGTGCACAGCTACAGCATCAGCACAAGGCTGTTTGCAGTCAAAACAGAAAGCCACAAAAAGAGCTCACAGGTTTTCTTTGTACAAGTAATAATTTATCGGTAGAATAACTGTGACGATATCTTTTTAACAATGTACAAAATATACTAAATACTTTTTTTAGAAAGATATTTTTACCTACCAATCAAATGTCGGTATGGTAGCTGATGATCTCTAAGGTTCAAATGAGCTATGTGACCAACACGGCTAAATCCAGAGGTGACTTCTTGGCCTTCAGGAAGGACTGCTCGTAGGATCTCCTCTGACTTGAAGTTCTCATAAGTCAGCTCCAAGTTATACTTGGACACCTCAGGACAAACATTAAGCTGTTTCAATACCTCTTGCTCAGCCTCTCCCAGTGAGAATTCTGGTATTTTATAAGGATCCAGAATAACAAGTCTACTGCCCTCGTCTTCTGGATCATCAACCACTCGCTTTAGACCAGGACGCTGTAGTACCATATGTTTTAGGGACTTCAGCAAAGTGTTTACAGTTTCTTTCTTGACTTTAACAACCGGAACAACAACCGTCCTTTTAAAAGCCTCTCTGTTGAGCAGCGTCATCCCCCGCACTTCCGGATGCGGCAAATACAGTTCTAGATCAGCTTTATTCTCCACGGATTCAGGCATTGTAAAAAACCTATTTTTTTTTACTACTACAAACAGCCCAGGTGTTCTGCCAGGATCTGGCGCCAACAGCATCCAAACTGCTGGAAATGATGTATTTGATGCAGCTGTCCTAAAATGATTACTTTTCAGTAGTCTGGCAGAGTATCCAAATCTCCATAAAGTCCTAGAAGAGAAATTATTCATTTTACAGACATTATGTAATCATTCCATTAAAAAGGCTGCAAATCACATGGATTTGCTGTTCTCTTAAACTCGAATTTCCATCTCTACTAAACAATCCACAATAGTTGAGTAAAGCTCTTTATTATGAATTATATACTACAAACTTCTGGTCCTTTTGCAAATGTATTTTTAGACCTAAACATTAACTAACTTTAAGCAGCAAGATAATCGCCTCCTGCCAAAGAACAATGACCTCCCTTTGTTCTAATAAATGTGATATTAATCCCAGTGAGCTAAGTGGAAAAATTTCTACTGTCTCGATCCTACTGTTGGATCCCTTCTGTCGCTGATAAAATTCATTACCAAGCAGTGGTTGCTAGAAAACAGCTCTTAGCAACAGTGGTCATAATCACTCTTCAGCGATTTCTGCCTCCCGCACCCCAGCAGTAAGGGGTTACACACTTCATAGTGTCTCTGCTCCAGGAGCTGCGTGCCAGAAAGACCATGAATTAAACGCAGAATTCCCCTAAAGGTACAGTGAATTATTAGTAATGTCTGTTCAAGCAACTGAATCCCTCTCCATAGTGCACTCATAGGATGGGGACTTGAAAAGTAGCTTTATGCTCTTTTAAATGGTTTCCTCCACTAGAGACAGTCTAAAGGGGCCCAATTTTTCTGATTCTGCATCGGCTGCTCCTAGGCAGGAACCAATGATTTAGATAGCGCGTGAGGCTGACATTGCTCCTGACTCCTTGAGAAGTTTATGACTGGGGGTCGATAGGAGAGATACAAATGAGCTCTGGAAAGGAACCGGTTGTTTTGCCTCCCTCAGACATCCTCACCCTGAGGTACAGGGCTGCTGTTCTCCTTCTGGGTAATGAGCCATGCGGTCTCTTCTTCAGAAAAGGACCTGTGCCTGACCCTTAGCAAAGCTGGCCCTGCTCCCATCCTCCCTCCCCGACAAATCCCAGCTCCTCGCTGGGACTCCCTACATCTCCCAGCCAGCTCATCTCCCTAAGCCAAGTTTTTGGCATAGCACAACTCCTTTCCCTGTTGACTCAAAAATAAACGTTACATTCTCCATGTCTGCTACAGAGAAGAAATCCTTCATCCAGCGGCCAGAGCATCCCAGCGTTGTTCTGAGGTATTCCCTTTGGCTGGAAACTGGTTCTCAAGGGCTCCTCGGTATCAGATAAAAGCTAGGGCTGGTTGGAGGCCCCTGCAGCCACGCTGTCGCAAGAGCACTAAACACCTTCCCAGACTGTCTACGGAAATCCCCCGTACCCCATTCTTCCCTCGGAGTAATCGCGGGGAAACGGGGGCGGGGGCCGGGGGTGCGGCTGGCGGGCTGCCACCGAGAGCAACGCCGAGCACAGAGACCCACGGGCGGGTGGCAGAGGCGCCGGCCAGGCCTCAGCCGGGGAAGGGACTCTCGCCAGGGCGGGAGGTGCCGCAGGGCGAGGGCCTCTCCGCGGTCCCCGCTGCTTCCTGAGGGGAGCACCGCTGGCAGCAGCCGCTCGAGACCGACCGCGGCCTGGGCCTCCCGCCGCCGGCCCCAGACGAGGTGAACGGGCCCGGCCGGGGGCTGCGGGGCGGGGGCTGCCGTGGGGACTCCCCCCCACACCCCCCCCGCCTTGGTGGGTGACGGGGTG